>JAECMU010050194.1:3931-21472 GCA_016106625.1 Dracogyra subfuscus | reverse complement strand
AACATTCTGGCATGGCTATAGGCCGGATTCCCTGGTCAAACTAGCGGTTCCAGTAATATCTACTAGCCCTGATCGTTAGTGTACAGTGATAGAAGACCAGGAAGTTTGTCTTGACCATTCACAGAATCAATGGTGGGCTGGGGAGACCTCCGCGATTCAGAGATGACATATAGAACAAGCAGAGATCATAATTACAACTGGACACTGGTCTTTCATTTGCACAGCTCCAGATTAATTAAAATGTATCAAGCATGCACTGTAAACACTGTAGCCTGTATAGTGGGGAGGAGCAGATTCAGTGGCATGTTTACGCAGAATACCGAGCCACATTTCCAAAACACTCTCAACATTTAAAAAAAAAAAAAAAGTTTTATTTAATGATGCACTCAACACATTTTATTTATGGTTATATGGCATCAGACATAATATGGTTAAGAACCACACAGATTTTCAGAGGAAACCTGCTGTTGCTACTTCATGGGCTACACTTTCCGATTAGCAGCAAGGGATCTTTTAGTTGCGCTTCCCATAGACAGGATAGCACAAACCATGGCCTTTGTTGAACCAGTTATGGATTACTGGTCAGTGCAAGTGGTTTACACCTACCCATTGAGCCTTGCAGAGCACTCACTCAGGGTTTGGAGTCGGTATCTGGATTAAAAATCCCATGCCTCGACTGGGTTCCAAACCCAATACCTACCAGCCTGTTGACCGATGGTCTAACCACGATGCCACCAAGGCCAGTCTCTCAACATTAGTTTCTAGATGGCTGTGACTGCAGTAGTATCTGCATAGATCTCAAACACAAGAGGTTCTAGGTTCAATTCTACTAAAGGGCATTTGGCTATCTGACAGTGTATCAAGGTCCATGCCAAACTGTTAAATATATTGCTTGTGGTATGGTATATTGAATTCCCTCCCCCACCATTAAATTCAGTCTACATGTACGTGACTTCAATATGATTTTTTTCTCCTTCAAATCTGTCTATATTAGATGTGGGTTGTAGGTCAGAAGTAGAGAGCTAGCCCGAAGTGTGATGTGTCATAAGATCAATTCCCTTTAGTGCCACATTGATTTCTCACATCGGCTACTGTTACATGACTGATATATAAACAAAAACATAGTGGTATGTGCTGTCATTTCTGTTGCAAAAGTTTGAATAAAACTGTCAGAATGAATAAATGAATTAATGTTTAATGACACTCCAGCATGGAAAAAACCACATTGGCTATTGGTAACTATTGGTAACTATGGTAACTAAAACTATCAGAGTGAGAGTAGTCTATGTTAATTAGGAGAGTTTTTCTCAACCATACTAAATTAAATCTAACAGCCACTAATTCAAATTCCAGTCAAACCTGTGGGTTTCTTTTTTTCTTTTTTTTTTAAGATCAATTACAGTAAGAGAACTGTTGTATAAAAAATGTATTAAATGCAGTGTTCAATTTCAAAATATTTCAAACATAACCAATCTAGTATAGGTATTTATGGTGTATTTTGTTTTTATCATGTACCCCTCAAATTATCAAACTACAAAAATATTATAAAAAAACACCCCTAAAAAAGAAGAGTTTATGTGATAAAGGAAAGCCAACATACAAGTAATTTCAGTGTGATTTCTTTTTTAAAATACTGCTGGCATTGGTGTTTAACACTTCATGCTTCATTTTCTAGTTAAATGTGTATGTCCAATCGTATTCATCATATCATACACTGCATGACTTGTTTTGTCCAATCATATTCCTCAGCCTGTACTTACTGTCCAATCATATTTATTGCTTTATGCTAGACATCCAATTGCATTTATTGTTGCATGCCATGGTCAAAATTAAAAATCAGTGACATGTAAAAACTGGTGCATACAGTCTACAAGTCAACAGAAAGGTTGACATTACGACATGTAATACGATAAAGAACTTTGGGTTTGGGCATCTTAGATCACTGTTTAGATACGATACAATAAAGATGAAAGCATTCAGACAAAGATGTAGCTGTATCACATTATGAATATTTCAAGTTTTGTTACAACTAACTCAATTTCTAGTGTATAACACAGTGAAGGAATATAGTAATTTGGAAACATCTTAAGCACATCTGCAGTCTTGCGTAAACGAAGAATATAACCTCTTTACTTTGATGTTTATTGCTGGAATTAATGAAACATTGAAACAAGCAAATGTCCAAAAGTAAAATTAGATTAGGAAAAATACCAGTGTGCACTGATTGAGTTATTATAAAATGGCATACTTGAATAACTACGTTAAACAGCTATTTGATTTCGGCGTAACTGCAATTTAATACCACCACCATTCTGAACGACTCCTGAAGAAAGCTGTTATTTAAATATTTTGCTTGCATTAATTAACTAAAATTCTGTCTCGGGTTGAGCCACGTTAATGAACTGTGGTGTTGACAATATCAACATTTGCTAATGGGGTAAAACTGGATGATCCTGTCGCGTAACTTAATTAAGCAACACCTTAAACAGCATTTTAATGACCTGACATAATCAATTAAAACTATGACCAATGAAAATATTTAATTATGACGGGACATGTTAAACCATGTCATTATGAACAACTTGGGCACTAACTATGGCCGACTCGAGCATCTGTCGAAGTGAGAAGAGTGTGTGTGTGTTTGAGTTGACTACACAAAGCTGACAATGCTGAGGGTCCTTCCCAAAATTAACACATGGTGGTGTTGGTGGAGGCAAGCAGACACTCAAATAATTATTTTATGAGCAGTGGAACTATTTTTAATTTGACAATTATTTTATTTAATGTTATGTGGATGATGAGGTTTAGACTGTCATAATTTCCGGGGTAATTAAACAAAAGCTTAAAAAAAAAAAAATCTGTGATCTAGCTCAGTTGGTAGAGCACTCGTCTGAGGTTTGAGCCATAGCATTAAAACCCCTTCAGAGGATCCATTCTCAGATTGACTCATGACTGATATATCAAAGGCCATGGTATGTGATGTCCTGTCTGTGGAAGAGTATGTAAATTGTCCCTTGCTTTTAATGAAAATGTGCAGTGTGTTTTATCTGCAGTCTGGAATATAAACTAGCCTTAGGAGTTTGTAGTTAAGCCATCAGATAGAGCAAGTTTAACCATTCAGTGGGTAGGTGTAAGACAACTACACCAACGTCTCTCTCACTAACCACTACCAGCTAACCACTAATCCACTGTCCTGGATAGACAGCCCCAGACAGCTGAGGTATGTGCCCAGGGCAGTGTGCTTTAAACTTACTTGGATATAAGCACAGAAATAAGTTGAAATGAAACTTTAGGTAGAGATCTCACTTAGGTGACAAAACTGACTGCCTTTAGTGGACAAAATTGGATACCATATTTTATACTACAGCTAGTTTCTAGCTGGAATATGTTCTGTCTTATCTGTAGGAAAGTACTTTTAATTATAGACCACCTGTGTGAACTTTACAACAATCCCAGACTATAGGTTAAACACATGCATGGTCAATGAAGTTAGAAAACACTTAACAAAAAAACATAACACCAAAAAAACCCACCCCGGCCCCCATGTGCATTGATGGGCTCAAACACGTCTGGCTTTTTTTAACGCTTCTTATTTAATTAAATTTATGTAACTAGATTTGTTCAACTCTTTTAAGAAAAAAACATGCTTGCAATCGATAGTAGGAAGTGGCAAGTGGTCGTAGGAAGGTAGTAAAACTTCACAGCTGATCTACGCAGACGGAGCGGGCATGGGCAACTGCGATCGGTTTACCTCGCTTTACCGTGAGTCAGAGACGGCTCCAACACACACCGTAAGACAATGTCGAAAAGAGTAATTGAATAAAATCAATGGCTCGATGTCAAACCTAATTACCACTAACGTGTTGCCCTCATTTCCTTCTGGCCTTTGTCTCACAATCATCAAAAGAAAGGGAATTTTGAAAGACTCGTGTGAGAAAAAAGTAGAAGAAAAAAACAGGAAAAAATTCCAACATATTTCAACAAGAAAAAAAGAAAGAACAAAAAAAAATTGCCTGTTGATTAAGACTGGCTAGAGGCCATAAAAAATCAAAATGAAAGATGTTTTTTAACAAACAAAAAAATAGAAAGGAATAAAAAGAAACAAGAAAAAGGTTGTTTGATATTCCCTAGTTACTTTAATTTATAAATATGTTTATGGTTTTTTTTCAAACATAATTATATTTTTGTGGGGGTTTTTCCTACATTTTAAAATAAGAATACCTTTTTGTTTTTTAAATTCTATCTAAATATTTTAATTTTCTAATATTATTTATGTTTTGAGGTGTTTTTATTTTATTTTTTTAATTTCTAAATTATTTACTGTTTTGGTCCATTAGATTTTTTCAGAAGAATTAATGCTATTACTTTAATGTATAAGTCATTGCTATTGCTACAGTAATTCAATTCAATTACAGCTTAAAAGCTCATTATCAGTCATAAAAAAAAATAACTTACAGTGTATGAAATTGGTCCAAACTAAATAATGGGATAAAAATAGCCCTCTGATCATTTTTTTTTTTTTTTTTTGGTTTATTTAACGACGCACTCAACACATTAAATTACGGTTATATCGGCGTCGGACATATGGTTATGTCGAGAAAAATACCCAGTGTCAGCTGACGGGGATCGATCCTAGACCGACCGTGCATCAGGCGGGCACTGTACCACTGGGCCATGCTGCCCGCTCCCCTCTGATCAATGCAAGTTACATGTATATTAATATATATTTACTAATTTATTTTACCAATGGGGTTTGATCCTAGACTGACCACACATCGGGTGAACACTTTACCACTGGACTACATCCCACCAACATCAGATCAGATAAAAAAAAATTAAAATTAAAATACAATAAAATTGTCAAAGTGGATGTACTGAATTCATTGTGCCAAATGACAAGAAGCTTGCAACAAGTTTTAAACAAAACAATAATACAATCAAGTCCTCCACATCTGATTTTGAAGCTTGACTACTTTCATACCCTCCCCCACACCATCCCTCCCAGAACAGTTCCAGTGGATTCCCATGAAATGAATTGTTATTGAAATATTTCTATGAAGAACTCCAAAATGTACTTTATAGTAACCACAAGTATCAAACATCAATGTCTTTCTTTCTGTTTTTTAATTGCTTAAAAACATTTTATTGGTTATATCCACAAAAGGACACTTCAGTGATTATGTAGCCAAATGTCAGACAGACTTATTGTGATTTTTTTTTGCAATTCAAAACCACTTAATCAAAGTAAAACATCTTTACTCGACTTTGCTCAAATACATTCAAGTGAATAAAATGGAGAGAAAAAAAAAAAAGTATTTCGGAAAAGACTGTGTCTATTTAATTTCTCCAACAGTTTGTACGAATTTAGTGAAGCGCGACACAAGAGGAAATATCTTTAATGGAGAGGGAATAGACTGGGACTTTTCTCCGATCAATAACTGGTTTTTAAAAACACACACAACAAAACCACACACTGTTACAGAACTCACTCAAACACTCATTTCTCGAAGGCACATTTTAACTGAAAATTACAAAACATGAAAAAACGCCAATAAATTCTTTAGTAACTGTATGTGAAAAGAACTTCAATGACAAACAGATTAAGTGGTTTGAGAATCATAGACGGACCGACTCGAACAGCTAACCACTGAAAATATTCACATAACAATTGGTTTTCTTTCTTCTTTTTTTCATTTTCATTGGATTGTGGGTTTTTTCTCATTCCAACTTGTACATCACAACTGGTCAAAGGCACGTGCTTTCCTGTCTGTGGGAATGTGCATATAACAGATCCCTTGCTGCTAATGAAAATTGTAGCAGGTTTTCTCTGAGTCATAATTACTAAATGTTATGACATCCAATACTTGATGATTAATTAAATTAATAAATGTGCTTTAGTGGTATTGTTAAAAAAAATATTTTTTTAAACTTTTTACTTTTTTTTTTTTTTTTTTAATTCATTGATGCACATTAAGAAACAGATAGTAACAAATTGTATAAAGTCACATAACATAGCAAAGTAATTTTACACTGAAGTTATGACTAATACATATGTATATCAATAAATTATAAATCTTACAGTGCTGAACATGCAATGGGTCGATCTTGTGGGGGGGGGGGGGGAGAGGGTGCATGCAGAGAGTTGTAAAATCAGTTGCCATCAGTGGATTCAGTCCCAGTTGATGTTTCATGACTAATACCTTAAAGACCCTGGTATGTCCTGTCCTGCCTATAGATAAGTGCATAAAATTGCTGCTTTTAAAAGGAGTCTATGAAAGTTGCCCTCTGCTATGTTGCAGCAATGGCTTCTTAAAATCACCGTCTGCTAATGTTTCAGCAATGGCTTCTAAAAATCATTGTCTGCTAATGTTGCAGCAATGGCTTCTAAAAATCATTGTCTGCTAATGTTGCAGCAATGGCTTCTAAAAATCATTGTCTGCTAATGTTGCAGCAATGGCTTCTAAAAATCAACGTCTGCTAATGTTGCAGCAATGGCTTCTAAAAATCAACGTCTGCTAATGTTGCAGCAATGGCTTCTAAAAATCATTGTCTGCTAATGTTGCAGCAATGGCTTCTGAAAATCGCCGTCTGCTACGTTTCAGCAATAGCTTCTGAAAATCACCATCTGATAATGAAACACTGCATGAAAACACTGGAGACTTGGTCGATCTCTTGCCAATGACCTCTCTTGACCAATACGGCCAGCTATATCGCTCTGCTGTGATATAATCCACTCGTCCACAAGGGTGGCTTTATAATATGCTGCGTCCACAAGAGTAGCTTTAATATGCTGCATGTACAGCATGGCTTTAAACCTGCCCAACAAGATGAGCCATGATCAAGGCACTTGTACTCGATAACGTCTGTTACCAAACACAGCAAAGATGCTTTATTGCTCCCTCAAGTGTCCTTCCTTCCATGCTTAACGACTCCAGGCATGCTTGGATAAGACACATGATCCACTTCACTGACCATTCAGCTGATCAGACAGCAAGATATACATGGTTGTGACAGATCTGTTGCTTCATAAATATTGTTCTCATCACTTAATTTTCATCCTTTGGATCTATCGTGTACAGAGATATGATTTATGAATGTAATGATTGTCTTGTTTTCTTGATATAACAGTTTGGTAGATGAGTTATCTATGAAATTATATGGTTGGTCCAGCAAGTCAGTACAAAACTTCGGGCCTCAAGTTTAATTGTCAAATCCGTTTATGGACTGACCAAAATCGATGGATTGGAACAATAACAATGGGATATGTCACTTACAAGAAGGACATGTGTTTTTATTTTACACTGTTTAATGTTAGACAATGAATAGCCTGTAATTTGAAATGTGCTACGGTGATGATAAACAGATACATGTATTAATGTGTTAAGGTGATGATAAACAGATTTTTTCCCCCTTTCCCTTTACAAATATGAATGACAAAGGGTCAAATTTACAAAGCCTGTTTTTGACTTACATGAATGTAGCTACATTTATTTACAATGCTTAAACACCTGCGTTTAAGAAAAACAGGGAAGCACTTGCCTGATGAGCGGTCATTCTAGGATCAATCCCCATCGGTGGATTCATTGGGCTATTTCTTGTTCCAGCCAGCGCACCACGGCTGTGGTATGTACTTTCCTGTCTGTGGTAAAGTGCATATATAAAAGATTCCTTGCTGCATTAGGACAAATGTAGCGGGTTTCCTCTTGATGACTATGTGTCCGAATTATCAAATGTTTGACATCCAATAACCTGATTAATTAATCAATGTGCTCCAGTGGTGTCATTAAACAAAACAAACTTTAAGAAAAACAGGCTTCATAAATTCGGCCTAAGATATTTACCATAATCAAAATTCATATTTTTGCACAAAACAGAGTCCAAGAGAAGTTTTGATACGGTCATGACTGTTACCATGAAACACTGTAACAACATGCTTTGTTTGTTTAGATGGATGGACTGTGACTCCCCAGGACAGATAAAATTTTAAATGTAATTACTGTGTCATATTTCAAATAAGGCAATTTTTAGTTAAAAGCACTAACCACATAATTCAATAAAACAAAATTATTTTGAGTGATTGGTGAACAAAAAATAAATACCTCAGGCCTCCTCCCCCTACCCTCTCCATCCAATGTAATCAATTCTAGGACAGACTTGATATAACGTTATATCCTTTGTTTTGTTTTTCTTTTGTTTGGTGTTTTTTAGTACTTTTTTAAATATTAAATTTTGTTACTCAAACAAATTATGACCAGCAATAAAACACTCTTCACAATAAAACCATTTATGTAAGCAGGAATGCTTATGAACACTTCATTAACTTTACTGCACACTTTCACATCGTGTCAACACGTCTGTTCTTTCACTTCAATGAATACGCATTACTGGCTTTTTTAATACCACAAACTTGGCAAACAATCAAAATATCTGCTTGATGGCAGAAAAAAAGTCTGTACCCCTAAACACACTTCCTGATATATGGAGATAAAGGTTGTGTCAATCCCCTAGGGGCAATGTCTGATGGCCGCAGCTATTGTGTTCCTCTTATGATCTGTTATAATCATTTCGAGCTCATTAATTATGCATCCCTTTATTAGAGTTTTCATTCAGCTTTATTGCAGTTCATTCAAGTGTAGCCATGGTATTCACGAATCATGGTATTTGAAGGATGAAGAAAGTGGCCATAAAAAGTCCTTCAAGTTCAGTCCTGTCAATTGTCTAATGTTAGGTCTATTAATAGAAATAAAAAGTGCTTGGTTTTTTTTCTGGGTTTTTTTTCTTGATGAACTTTTTAAAAAACCTGATGTCAAATCATTCTTTTCACATTTATATTATAAAAAATAACATGTAGTTTTTTAATATTAAATTTATTAATTAGGTATGAATTTATATTAAACAAAGAGTTTTGAGTCATTTTTAATATTTTTCTTCAAGTTTGAGGTACAAATGTATTTGATCTCAAAGGAATTAAATAACAGAGAATTTCAAAATATAGAAAAGTTGTTCACGTAAAAATTATTTATTAATATTTTGCCTGGAAATAGATATTCATTTATTGTGTGTACGTATTACAATATGTTTAATGTTTCCGTAGTTATAACCTTGGAGATAATCGGTATATCTTACCACATATAGAATGCTGTATACAAATATATTTCCATTTCGAGTTTCAATTACTAACTTCATTTTGCATTCAAAGAAAGGCTAAGTCGTCTGGCTACAACATTAAGATGAAAGTGAAGACAGATCAAAGTATAAGGATAATAGTAAAAAGATATTAATCTTCTATTTTTTGACCAGCATTGTATAAATTAATCAGAACTTGCCGACATAAATGAAAGGCAAAAGAAGGAAACTGTACGCCGACATTCCGAGTGGACAAGAAAACGAGTGTGTTCGGAAATGTTATTAATCTCGTGACTCTCTGCTGTTGACGACTGATTGATGGAAGTGTCATGTTGTATTCGGCATGTTTCATCATCGTCATGCGCTGTAACCAAAGACTTTATACATCATGTAAAGAAACGAAAGTGCAAGCCAGCTGAAGTGTTCACCAATCACTGTAGAGATATTGTTTCTTTTAAAAAAAATACCCATCAATTTTATGAAAGGTGATTTTCAAGCATTTACAGTAGTTAAAATTTAATGTTTGTTTTGTTTAACGACTCTACTAGAACACATTGGTTTATTAATCATCGGCTATAGGATGTAAAACATTTCGTAATTCTGACATGTAATCATCAGTATTCTTCTTTTTCTTCTTTTTTTTTTAATGACGCACTCAACACATTATAATTACGGTTATATCGGCGTCGGACATATGGTTATGTCGAGAAAACCCCCAGTGGTTAGCTGACAGGGATCGATCCTAGACCGACCGTGCATCAGGCGGGCACTGTACCACTGGGCTATGCTGCCCGCGTAGTCATCAGTAAAAAAACCCTACATTTTTCTACTAGCAGAAGTGATCTTTTAAATGCACTTTCCCACAGACAAGAAAGCACATACCACGACCTTTGATATACCATTATGGTGCACTGGCTGGAACGAGAAAGCCCAGTGGGTCCACTGATGGGGATCGATCCCAAACTGACTGCACATCAAGTGAGCACTTTACCATTGGGCTACATCCAACACTTTTGTGGTGCACTGGTTAGAAAGAGAATAAAACTAATCAGCAGAAAGAAAGGTTTTATTTAACGATGCACTCAACACATTTTATTTATGGTCATATGGAGTCAGACATATGGTTAAGGACCACACAGATTTTGAAACCCACTGTCGCCACTTCATGGGCTACTCTTATGTCGATTAATAGCCAGAAATCTGTGTTAACTAAAAAGATAATAATTGTGAATTAAAATTCCACATACCACACACAAGAATGTATAGAAATTTATCTTCAATATTTTGTTTATCAAAGTAAATTGCATACTGTTTATATTATACAACATAAATAACATGCAAACTCTAATCTTCCGTAAGTAAAACAAACAAAACAGCTAGAAATTTGTGTCAAAAATAAAAATCAATAAATTGTGAATTAAAATTCCAGGTTTTTCTTCCATTAGCTGGCCAGGAAGTGGAGTGTGAATCACTCACTAATCAGCCATTGTCCTCACCATTTGCAAAATGAAATTATAAAATTGCATCCCGTTCATGCGCTAGTGTTGTGAATAAACGCATTAACAGATTTTCACAGTAGGACATCAGTCGCAGAGAAAAACAACAATGTCATCTATTCTAATCAACGGGACCAAGTGAAAAACAGTACCGATGTGTTTGCGTCAAATATTTCCTTAATGGAAAAGCAAAGCCTTCACAATCACACCAGCTTAAAGTTCAGGTTTACTGGCTATTTCTTGTTTTTCACCATGCTTCAAACATTTGAAAGTGCAGAATAATTAACAACAAAAATGTTCAAGAATGCTTGGTGATGGGAGAAAAACATACTTATAACATGCATGTAATCTGGTCTTTATCTTTAAGTGCCATTTTGTTAAATGTGGGTTAATGAAAGGAATGTTTCTCTAAGACACCTCAGCACCTGGCTTGAGGTGGAAAGAACACACATGTAGCTCAGTGGTACAGCACTTGTCTAAGGTGTGATGGGTCATAGGATCAAATGACCGTAATGGACTTTGGTGTTTTGTAATAAGCACTTGTTTCTTTGTTCTGACAAATTTCTTGTTCCAGCCAGTGCACCAAGACTGGTATATCAAATGATTTGTTTCCCAATCATAATTTGAAACAAATCTGACATTTACAAAATACAATGAAAATATTTGTATTTTCTTCATCAGAATGTGTGTAACGTCATTAGAGACTGAGTCTGGACTCTAAACATGTTCTAAGCATGGGCCCAGGGCTGTACCTATATGGGGCATGGGGATACTGAAAGTGTTCTTCCATCGCCTCCATAAAAAATCCTCACAATTTCCCTTTTTGTTTAGCTGGAAAACACTGTACATCAATGTACCCAGATTGTTTTCTCACTTCCCTTTCCCCACCCCATCCTCCCCACAAGTTAGTTTAGACTATGTTTCAGCCGTTAGATCCTCACAGCTGGTTTCATTACTGAACCCAAAAATAAATGCTACAGCAATGCCATCTGGTGTAATTTGATATTTAGTAGGCTAATTACACAGCCAAATTAAAGTATAGATTTTTATGTTTTCACATTAATTTGGAACTGCAGGATAAATATGGTACTGTCTATAATACCCTATAATTGGCGATTGATTGTTCTCTTTCAGCATCCAAACCGTCGCACGATCATAACAAGCTTATTAAAGTGGATTTCAACATCCTGGAACATTAGTTTTAATGTAGATTTGTCAGTACTAAATTTGAATTTGTCAGTACACTAGCCGTGATTCAGTCACAGTAAATGATACTAAATGTACCTCTGCCATCACTAGCCTTGCACAATGTACACCAATCAGGTGTATCCATTTTAAAGTCCATTGGGACTTTTAGTTGGACATATAAAAGAGCTGAACTGCTAATCAGGAATAGCCTATGTGGCAGCAGTAGGTTTCTGCTCTAATACTATAGTAAAGGACATGCATCACTATGATGTAAACATATGTGCAGAGTTCTGATAGGTGGGTTTTGGGTGTTTTTTTTTTTTTTTTGCTGAGGTGCATTCCATCAAACATCAATCTACTAGTATCCATAATTCTCTATACCTCCATTTAATAATTCATTCGTCCTTCAACCAACAATCCATCTATCACTCTCTCCCACCCTTTATCCCTCTTTTTATCCATCCATCCATCCATCCATCTATCCATCTATCCATCCATCCTATAAAACACCGACTGTTACTAAAATCTGTGACCAGATAATAACAATGATATAACAATGATTGTAAGCAAACTTTGATTCCATGTAAGAATCTAATAAGTGACTAACAACATTCAATGCTTTAATTTTAAAGACAGGCTCATGTCGCCATTGACCTATTGACTTGTAATATACACTTTGTACATTCTTCTTTTTCTGATGCTTGCTATCATACAGCATTTTACAAACACTATAAACACCTATAGCATTAGTTAAAAAAAGAACACAATTACAGATTCAAATATATGTCTTCATGTATACCAAAATAAATGTAATGTCATGATAAATTATCATGGTAACATACATTGTATATCAGCTACAGTGTATATGCGGCGAACTTAGAATTCTGCTGTCCAAAGTTTGCCAAAGCTTAGCTGAATGTGGGTGCTGTCAGGTTTCTTTCTGCAGTGTGTGTATTAGTGATTAATATGAGATTTTTTTTTAATCAATTAACTTGAAAATTATTGATGTAAAGGTATTTGACGTCAAACATAGGATTGTTGTGGTATTAGAGCGAAAATCTTTAACAACTTTTTGGTTGTCGGCAATTGCCTAAAAAATACATAGCTTGGTCTCCGATTGTAATTAAAGCATATTTATTTCCAAATGTCCGTCTAGCTCTCTTACAGTCAAAGAGTATTTGGGCTAATGCGGTAGGTAATTAAAAATGTTATTCTAACTTTGGGACAAATGAAATTAATTATCAATTAATATTTCATTGAATCATTTAGTCTTCAATGGTTTTGAAACCCTTCCTTTAAAAACAGGAAATATGTAGTTTTTTCCCCCCACAGGTATATTGTACAACTCCTCAATTATGAGAAACACATCCATGCTATTGTTTTACCCAGAGGACATCTTCCGCTCACATTAGTACGAGGATTTAGTGTTATATACTTCCACAGACATGTAGATAATGATGGTGATGTTTTCTTCACGACACAAATCACCACAGAACTACCACAAAATGGCCATTATTCGGATAAAATACTGTTTTGGTTGTTTAATTATTTAACATGATTTGAAACACTCGGCCTAAATGTGTTTTAATCTGTGGTATAATCTGGCCTGGGAGAACAAAACCAGAACTGGTGCCGAGGATATAAATTAACGAGGAAAGGTCAAGAGGTTGTTTCGTAAGGGAGTTTGCAGAACAGACGGGAGAATTTTAGCAGGCAGTAATATCAGTAATATTAGCATGTTATAGCAACATTGTTGGTCTCGATCGGAATTATACAGTTATTTCCACACGGGAACACTTTCGACCATTGTCCGAGAAAAAGATGCTTCAATTTAAATTATCAAGTCCTGCACTTGAGTAGACGAGACTATTGTTTGGGGACTAATTTAACAAGCCTCGGCTCTAAATTACCCATTGTGCTCATCCGAGAGCAAATCCTCGTAGAAAATTATCAATTAAATCAAATTTCAGACACACCCAGAAATATGGCATATTCTCATCTGTGACTGGGTTCCCAAACCAAACCAACCGTCTAGGCTCTCAGTCTCTCTGTTCTTAACACGAAAGGGAACATCTGCTTTGTTTTCAATTTAAACACTGGCCGGTGGAATGGGTCAAGCCACGAATGGCACAGATCTCTCTGTCTGCTATGATGATTACACAATATTAAAACTTTGTCCGCATGGTGAGACTGGAAAGCTGAAATCAATCTTTGTCATATGGCCGGCCATCTTGCTGGGGTCTGGCCAATCAATAGACTTTTACAGATTGGAGATGTCATGACACTGTATGAAGGGAGCCAGGAACATCAACTCATCCATGCTCTGGCATTTGTAATGAGGACACAAAGAGCACACTAGCATGCTAAGTGGATGAATCGAGAAACTAGCTCCATGACTAGGAGTTTAATAAGCAAGAAACCCCCCCTCCCCCCAGTTAAATAGCTGTTAATATTACGAGGGTGGGACATGGCTCTGTGGTAAAGCACTTGTCTAATTCAGAGTCAGTCTGGGATCGATCCTCATTGACGGATCCATTAAGCCATTTCTTGTTCCAGCCAGTGCATCATGACTGGTATATCAAAGGCTGTGGTATGTGCTATCCTGTATGTAGGATGGTGCATATAAAAGATCCCTTGTTACTAATAGACAAATGTAGTGGGTTTCGTCTGTAAGATTATATGTCAATTTAACAAATGTTTGATATCCAGAAGTGAATGATTAATAAATCAATGTTCTCTAGTGGTTAAACAAAACAAACTTTAAACTTTTTGTTAGTATTACGGAAATAAACTTACCAGGATATGGGTGAGCCTATGTTAAGGTGTTGTTGGAAGATCTATTTTTGTCTGTTGAAATTTTATTTTAATGTGAAATAAAAGCAAGTAGTTTCATTAAAAAATTTAAATATACAAATACGCATTATGATGTCTACTGGAAAATCATTATAAAATATCCTTATTAACTGGGTAAAAGTAATCTATATGGCAAATTTCCTTCATCCTAGTACTTTAAAGATATTGATATTAAATTTTAACAGTACTTTTTTTCTTCAGAAAATTAGCTTATCTACCATATATTTTTACTATATAAAAGAACATCAAAGCTCTTTGACATCAAAATGTTATGTACAAATTAAATTTATCAGCATCAAGCAATTTGCCAAGAAAAATTATCATCATTGGGAAGTGTGTAGTAAATAGTCATGTAAAATTGAGACAAATATTTCCAAACAACTACTTCTGTATTAACCCAAAACTCGGCTCCATCGACCTCAACTGAAAGTCAGAGCTGGGCTGAAGAGATGTTTGCTGGCAGGAAACCGAGACAGGTTACATTCTGTGAAGTATCTGTAGTCCTTCTCAAGATGGCCTAAGGACTCTTCTCTCCCAAAGGCAAAAATCTCCAAGAATAAGATCAACATGTGGGCCCACTGATCTCCAGCACAGCTCTTACCAACCAACTGCTTCCTCGTGGTGAATATTATCTTGTCACCGAACACAGCAGTTGCAGCATGTCAACAGAATTTGAAATATTATCTCAATTAACATGGCACCATGATTGACCTGATCAAATTTACTCTGCAATAAATGTCAAAACTCTTTAGCTTTTCGACATAAGTTTGGGTTTTTTTGTTTGTTAAAGAACGGTAATATTATGATGCAAATTACTGCATAAGATGGAAGTGCTTTATGAAAAACGTTATCCTCCTTATTTATATTCTTAACCTAATAAATAAATGTCAAAACTCATTAAATTTCCGACATTAGTTTTTTTGTTTTGTTAAAGAACGATAATATATGTTGCATACTGCATAAGGTGGAGGTTCTGTGTGGAAGACGTTATTCTTATTTATATTCTTAACCTCGTCTTAAGAGACTTTATAAATAGAATTTGCCCATTAGTGCTTTTATTTTAGAGCATTTATAAGAGTTGTTTTGAGTCTGTGATGGTGACATAAATCTTATGTATACAGAGTTAGGTGAAGGTGTTGTATTAAAGCTGTTATTCAGATCAAATAATTATTCTGCTGTTTTATCTTTTCATTGATTTTGACATTTCTTAACCTTAATTTAGAATTTTAAAAATATTATTTAGCATTTTATTACTTAATACTATTATCATTACACTATGACATTTTTTTATTTTGAGTGACATATTTAAATTATTATCCTTGACACAAATGTTTTTGTTTTAAAAATGATGTCACTCAGTGCATATAATGAAGGTTATGTACAGAAAACATGTACTGATATTCATCCTCTTGTCGCATGACCAGTCTCCGATTAGTCAGATTCCGGACCTGGGATGCCTATTTTGGATATGGGCATGTAAAAAGAGTACCCATACCAATACTGATATTCACATGCATTACGAACATTCTTAACAGTTTTGTCACTTTATGCATAGAACTTTAAAAGATGCCAGTGAATTATCGAAAAAAAATAAAAATTCTCAGCTAATCGTGCACCGATATTCACATGTGTTATGTGAATTGTTAATGAGCACATTGTCAATGTTTTGTGGGGTTGTAATGTTGGCCAATATGTGTTTTTCTCTTCAGACACAAATGAGCCCGATGAAATTGATGGTTCTGTCATGTTATTAGCACGAGAATTTGACAACATGCTGTTAGCTTTTCATGTGTCATTTGTCACGCTTGGCCTCCAGTCTTTTGTTTAGGTGTTAATTTCTTTTTCATTGTTCTTTGCAAAAAAATAATAATTAAAACTCATTACTTCAATCAAATTTTTATTTCTGTTGTGGTTGCATGGCATTTGTTACATGTATTAGTCTTATGAGTGGAATGATGTACTGCAATTATTTACTTGTATTTTATTAATATCTCTTGGCATCTTTAATGGCTAAATTTTGTTTATGTTTAACAACACCACTGGAGCACACTGATTAATTAATCATCAGCTATTGGATGTCTAAACATTTGGTAATTCTGACTCGTAGTCATCAGAAGAAACCTGCTACATTTTTCTTAAGACACAAGCACCACAGATGAACACTCTAGTGACAGAGTTAGATCCCATCCCACCCACCCTCACCACCAAGCAATCTTAGTGTCCAACATATATAGTTATATCGAAACTTGGTATCGCATGAATAATGACACAGAAAACTTGACAGCCAAGTGACATTACACACCTCATGAAGAACAAGACTCTAGAACGTGGCTTATCTCGGCCTCTGATTTCAATCTCCATTATTCCACGTACACGTACAGGACTTGATAAGAAAGCTGAGGGATCTTCTGTTTGGCAGTCAGCAATCGGATTAAAGCTCAATCTTGGCCACTCCACGGTGTGTGTGTGGGGGGGGGGGGAGACGCCAGCACAGGTAGCCGGCCCACCCAGGGGGATAACAACCTATTTGGACAGATTAGCTTTCTTTGAAAAGAAAAGCCACAGAGATTAGGCAGAAAAGCAACAAACACGGGCAAGCATGGATTTAGAGGAAAGAAGTTAATTAGAGGCACGCAGATCATTTGCACAAATAAGTTCCAACCGGCAGATGTGACTGGTTTGGTTTTCACCTACAACCTTTATTCAGACTTTACCTACAACCTTTATTCAGACAAGTCGGGCACATGTGGTGCATTATAGTGAAAAAAATTAAATTTATTATTACCTTTTGAATAAATATATACCTGTATACATGATTAATCATTTAAAATTCAAGCTTAAAAATAAAATATTATTACACATTATTTTTATAGATATA
>JAECMU010050190.1:1768-13242 GCA_016106625.1 Dracogyra subfuscus | reverse complement strand
GTTTTCTGTGTCACAAGTCTATATATACATTGTATATTTTATTATTATTATTACTCAAGACCATGGTGTCATCTGTATGATTTGCAATGTTTTTATGATGTATTTTGGCATAATCAAGTGTCTGTGTTATGCACAGAAGGTGGTTTGAAATAGTCTTTCTACTTCAATGTGTACGTGCTATTGATTTTGGGTTATCATAAATGATGAATAAATCTATTTCCATATACCATATTGTGTTCATTGTTGTACATGTCCAATGGTGTTAGTATTCTGTACCTGGAAACTATTTTTTTAAATCTTCTGCTCATAACGGTGTCTATTTTACAGTGTCACTTCTAAACTAAGTTTATACACAATTGTGTTGTTTTTTTGGTGTCTTCACATAGTCTTCCACTTATTCATGTTTGTTATGGGGTTTAATTATAAAATGACATTATTTATTGTCAGTTACTATGCATCACAAGACACTGTGTTATGAACAGAATATATGCATGTCTTGTTACGAAATGCTCTGTCAAGGGCAAAATTCTTATGTTCTAGATCTGCAAGTTATAAATCTACATAGTTTAGATATCAGTCAGTAAATTAGTGTAATTTCACATGATTTGTGCAAAGTTTAATATTTGACCTTGGTGTAACAGTTTCTGTACCCATGATCTGAGCTGTACTCCCATATAAATAAAACGAAACCGTTTTATTAATAACTTTTAAAATATCTGAAGAATCACTTCAAAAATCCTTCTGTACTACAGTAATATAGGATGTCCATCTAGTTTCGCATAGACCACACCACAACACATATTATAAAAGGCATACGAGTCCGGGGTTTAGAACATCACCATGCATGTCTGCTGAAATTGGCTGCTAGGAAGTGGCTGCTAGAATCGGCACAGTATCACAAAACGGCGAGCATTGTTCTAACTGGCTAGTAAGCATTTGACTATATGTGTTAATGACAACAACTCGCAATACGATTTGTAGTTTGTTTTTGTCCTTATAAATTATGCTCAGAAAACCACTGTTATCGGAAATAATGGACATAAATACGAGACAGCTGGCCACAAATGACCCTAAGTAAATGCAACTTTTTCAATTTTGTTTGCCTAATATATCATAAAATGTTTATGTATTTATAAAACATTTACGTGAACATGCCTATGTATCAGTAAAAATTATAAACTTGTACCCACTCAACATGGTTTTTGTCAAAAATTAAATCAGTATTCTAAAGGTTAACAATCCACTCAACACAGTTTATTTTCAGTTATATGGCATCAGGCATATGGTTAACGACCACACAGATATTGAGGGAGGAAACCCAATGTCAGCACTTTTCGATTAGCAACAAGGGATTTATTATATGCACCATCCCATAGACAGAATAGCACACACCATGGCCTTTGATGTACCACTCATGGTACACTGGCTGGAGCAAGAAATAACCCACTGGGCCCAGAACAAACAAACGAATTAATAAAAGAAAAGGAATATTTGTTTACGGATTTAACTGAAACCACAAGTGCTAATTGACAAGAAATGTACACCCAGTACATATATATTAAAAACAACAATTAAGCACAAGTTGATATTTTAAGTATTTTTCTTTACACAACAAGATATTTTGTTTTTGATTTTATAAAGCTCGATTCTTTGTTCAATGTTAATATTGGTCAAAATTTGTCACCACAGGAAATGGATCCCAAGGGTTTTTTCAGGATAATGTTGGCTGATTCAGTGTCGACGGTATCTGTCTCATGCAACGAAACGGTTGTTGCCGACACATCAGCCTGGACATCATGCCTAAATGAATGAATTATTAAATTAATAAATATTAGTCATTAACTGAAATGAACGAATGAACAAAAACAAATGAAGGAAGGAAATGGTTTATTTAACCTTCTGACTACAGCAGTTGAGATATCTCGCCCGATGTCACCCTATGAGACATACTGTACATAGTATACAGTGCATTCTCCAAATCATATTTCTCCGCCGTTTTCAATATGATACTCACCGGGAAAAAAATGTCTTAACAGGAAACAATAAACACATAGTCTGGTTGACCAGCAAAAATAAAGTACATAAAATATTAATCGCTAACATCAAAAAACTAAATTACAAATCTAATAAAGTACATGTAGTGTAACAGATTATATTGTCTTTTGTCTGTTCTTTGATATTCGGTGAATTAAAATAGATATTATTAAGTGGCAGGGGGCTAGTTAGCAGAGTAGTTCGTGCTGTGTCCAAATCTGAGCAGAGTTGTGTGACTGTAATGAGTTGTGTTTTAGGGCAGTTGATGATATAATAACATTTTTCTTATTTATTTAGTGTTTGGAATATTGGGAATTCTTGTGCGAGTGTAATAAAATATGTTTGCAGTCCACGAGAAAATACGTCTCGTCTTCCACTGTCTCTGTGCAAAGCTTGCAGAGTCAGTCTTTTCTGGGAATATTGTGATACCTGTCTCTTTCGATTTCGAGGTGGTGTGTAATATTCTAAGTTTAGTTAAATGTCTTCTTAGGTTACTATTATTTATTCTACCATGACTTTGGAAAATACTCGATTCTGATTGGCCAGTTACCTTAAATTGTAGGTATGAAATCATGGAGAGTCACCTAAGATTTAATTAGGCCACTTTACTCGCGTATGAATACAACACGGTATTTCCAAACATGTCAGGGGCACCTTTCACATCGGTACGCTGCAGGACGTTTTTGATATAAATCCAGACTGGTTTGAAGACGAAATGTATGTAGAGTTGCAAACACAATAAAATAATTAAAGTAAGTACATAAAGAGCAGTTTTAACAAGAAGAAATGGCAAAATTACTTTAAAATACTCTAGCCTACACTGCCTGTCCGAACCAAAATGCTAACAACTGCCAAAAATTGCTCTCCTACCTTTATTTTTTGTTAGATTTTACTCACATTTTGTCCAGACAGAAATCTAGGAAAAACCATTGTAATGACACAGATTCCACATACTAGATGATAACTATGTCACCAATATCGACTTCGTTGAGATTGCATAGGCAAAAATCATGTAATTTTGTGCCGGCTGCTATTTTGACTTTTTATGGAATATTCTTCAAGAGGGGTGAAAGGATATGATTTAAGCTACCAACGTCATGACGTCATATTAATTTTTAAAATTAGTTTTTGTTTGTTCAAATTGTTGAAATATACTACTAATGAGCACTGATTTTATATTAATTATGTAATATACTTTGGAGGCTTTCACCCCTCTTGAAGAATATTCCATAAAAAAACAAAATGGAAGCCGTCTAAAAATTGCATGTATTTTTCCCTGTGCTATCTCAGAAATTTGTTATACTAAAGACATCATTATAGCCTCATGTGTGAAAGCTGTGTCACTGTATTGGTTTTTTAACAACTGGTGCGTGGACAAAACTTGGGAGAAATGTAACGGTAATTAAAGGTAGGAGAACAATTTGTGATAGTTGTTAACATTTATAATACTGTAGCCTAAGGTCGAGGACAGTCACCTTTTGCACCCTTTTTTTGGCTTCGTACACAGTAAATAAAGCATATCCAACGGTAATTTTTTGATATGATATATCTGACAAAAGGTACTTTTTATTTCTTTCATCTTTGAAACTTAAAATTAATAATCTGTCAAAAATTGTGAATAACACAATACCAACTTGTAAACGTTGTCCGCTTGTTATAGAAATTTGACAGGGGTTAAGGTTAGTAGACCAGTTTTTATTTTAATGTTGCGAAGCATTGTAACAATATAGCTAATTTTGAATTTGAATGACGTCAGTATTCCAATGACGTCACTTTGAATCGCCTTACAATAGCTATACACTGGGTACGTGACGTATCCGTTTTAAGAATGCTTGAAAAATTCCAATCCAAACTTGCTATTGATTTTTTTTTTTTTTTTTTTGAACATTACTAATGCATCTGAATGTGTTTGAAGAAAATCTTGATATTAAAAAATTGTACCTTTTACGAAATATGGATTTCAAGTAAAATATCGGTTGGATATGTTATATTTATTGTGTACGAAGCCAAAACAAGGGTGCGAAAAGTGACTGTCGTCGACATTTGTTATAGCAGACGATAAAATTTTGTTACTGTCGACGACAGTCACTTTTCGCACCCTTGTTTTGGCTTCGTACACAGTAATATTGAATAAATAAAACATCCAACGGTAATTTGTTGATATGATATATTTGACAAAAGGTACTTTTTATTTCTTTCATATTTTGAAACTTAAAATTAATATTTTCTACAGAAATTAAGAAAACTTAAAAACTACCAACCTGTAAACAGCGTTGTCTGCTTGTTTTTAGAAATTTGAGAGGGGTCAAGGTTAGTAGACCGGTTTTTATTTTTATGTGGCGAAGCATTGTAAAATATAACTAATTCGAATGACGTTTGTTATCCAATTAATATTTAAAAATCAACAGAATATGGAACATAGTGTGGGGGTGGTCCTCGCAGCACCCCCTCCCCCGAGCGGCCCTTACATATTAACTATTTTCGTAAATTTGTTTTACTTTTAAAACTTTCAAATATTTAAATACTTTGGTATAAATTGATCTATACATTTTTTTCAAGCCTTTGAAAATTTCACCTGATGTAAGGGCTGGGATGTCTGGATGTTTTCAAATTGAGGACAGTAATGTGTATTTTTAGAATTAAGACTGCGTTAAACGTTGCGACTTGGTCGACTTTTGGGAGGGGTGTGGGAGTGATTTATTAAATTTCAAACAAACGTGTTATTTATTCTTGTTTAAGGTGTGACATTTCAACATTATCCGCATAAACAAAGTGGAACTATCCTGCCTGTTCACTCCTATTTCCTCCGCGTATTAAAAATTGTTCTAACTATGGTAGAATGGAGATAAACATACTCTGATTTCATTTTCGAGGTATGCTATCGTGGATTTGATACCTCTAAATGTTACATTTAAAACCTCACGCTAACGCGTTCGGTTTTAAATGACACCTCGAAAATAAAATCAGAGTATGTGTATCTCCTAAATGTTTTGAGGTATAGGGCAAGTTGATATATGGTCGTACTATGTGTTTATAATATAACCATTTTTCAGAGTCTTTTAATTTTTGTTTAAAGTACTGCCTGTAGTTGTGTCGTAGTTTTTCAGTTACTAGTTTGTTGAGTGTTTTTTTTTTTTTGTTGTTCTTTGCTAATAGCTGTTATGTCGATGCAGTTTTAGTTGTGTAGTTGTGAAAGCTGTTTTTGTTATTGTTATCGAGTATTGAGCGGTATGCGGTCAAAATGGCCCTATGACGAAACGGCCCTGAACATGTAAGTCAAAATGGCCAAAGAAAAAAGTCAAAACGGCCAAAGAAAATGGTCAAAACGGCCAAAGAAAAAAGTCAAAACGGCCAAAGAAAATGGTCAGAACGGCCAATAGGTACTATCACGTTAAATTAATTCCCAAAATAATATACACACAACAGCTCCCTATAATTTCATTATAAGCTCAATAACACTATGTCATCTGCATACGATAATCAAAATATAATACACAGATATATACATAATATACAACAGCTCATAAAGACTTTTCAGAAATAAAGTCACTGAATTTAAACTTCAATGCTGACTGTACCCTTCAGAACGTGTAGGCCCATTTAATTGGGCGCAAGCGTTCAGGTCAGCAGGACTCCTATTACCATATTGTGTCCAGTTGCGGAAGATCTCCTGCTGGCTTCTGCACACAGATGTCCGAAGATGACGTCCAATCTTTTTTTCCTGCATCAACTTGCACTGGATTGGCGACTTTGATGCCTCTTGGTATAGGCAGGGTATCAGCTTGACACTTGTGTAGATGAAATACATTTTTCAAAGTATTATATCGAAGGCAGTCTTGACTTTTTTTTCAAGGGCCGTTATCCTTTTCACTTTGGCCGTTTTGACTTTTTTGGGGCCGTTTTTGACCAATTATTGTTAAGGCCGTTTAGTACTGAGGACGTTATGACTACGATCTTATTGAGCTGCATCAAGTAAAAGTGTGTGTTCTTGAGGTATATTTTGTAGGTGTGCCCAGTAGATAATTAAAAACTTATTTATTATTTCATTTATTTGTGGGTATCTGCCTAGTTCACTTTTACATGCAATATTGGTTGTGTTTCTTCCTACCTGTAAGTTGAATTTGTAAAATTTTATATGTACTTTTTCGAATGGTTCCGATTCTAAAACGTCTAGTAGTTTATTAGGGTCATGTGTTTTCATCTTATTATTTAGTTCTGTGCCCCAGATTTCACAGTTATAGAGTAGGATTAGGGTGTCGGATAGCTTGTTATATATCTGGGGAAGTGGAGGTTATCCAGCAAAGGATTTTTTGAGTCTGAATAGGGTTTTAAGTCCTTTAGTTGCAATATCTGTTTTGGTTGTACTCAAGTTTCCATTAGTGTTAATCGTACAGCCCAAATATATATATTTGTGTCTCTGTTCGATTTGCTCTTTTTTTTTTTTTTTTTTTTTTTTTTTTTTTTTTTNTTATATCGGCGTCAGACATATGGTTATGTCGAGAAAAAACCCCAGTGGTCAGCTGACGGGGATCGATCCTAGACCGACCGCGCATCAGGCGGGCACTCTACCACTGGGCCATGCTGCCCGCTCGATTTGCTCTGTGCCGTACTGAAATGCTACATGTTTTGGTTTTCCTTTCTGGATAACCATAAAATTTGTCTTTTTCAAGTTGACTGGTAAGTGCCATTGTTAGAGTTCGTAAACCTTGTTGCGACACTCTTTCATTTAGTAGGTGGGGTGACTGGCAGTTAATGGAGAATGTCATATCGGTGTTACGGTATGGTAGACATAACCTTTTATTTACGTGAAGCCAACATATAAAGAACACTATTATATTTAACAATTTAATAAAATAATTAAATATAAGTTACAGTTACAAGTCAGTATATATGGAAAGTCAATTACAACTAATGACAATAATCAGATTCTTATTAATCTTGCTAAATGTCACTGAATCAGTCCACGAAATGTCGGTCTCCGATGTATCTTCATGATCAGTTGTTGTAGTTATCTTCGGTCTTCGGCAGATGTGATCGTGAATAGAATGAGGCATTTGCACAGAACTCAGATGTAAAGCAGCACGTGGCTATGTTGTTCGTTATTAAGAAAATTACCTGTCTCTGAACACGAACAAAGTGTTTTTATACCAATTGTAACTTGCTAGATGTTTCTCGAAAGTTCCAGTATGCACTAGACTGTAAACAACTTTCTCTGACGTCATTTAAAATATTACGTCATACCAAAGACTCATAATAGTCTATTAAAGTGTCAATATCTACATTTATAACATCGGCTAAATATACGTTAAACATAGTGGGACTTAAATTATCTCCCTGTTTCACTCCTATAGTAGATGGGAACATGTCAGTTAATTGGTTGTTAATTTTGACAGCTAGTTTGGTTTTGCTGTACATGGTTTTTAAGATCTGAATTTTTTTCCAGCCAATACCCAGTCGAAGTAATTTAAGGAGTAAGTCGGTTCTCCAAACAGTGTTGAATGCTTTGTAAAAATCAATGAAACCGAAATAAAAGTTTGCTTTTTTTCTGTTCAATGTATTTGTTAATCAGTGTTTTATGATAAAAATGTTGTCTGTAGTTCTTCTATTCTCTCTAAAGCCAGCTTGATTATCTGCCATTAGGTTTTCTGATTCAATGTGACGTATTAATCATTTATTTAGTATGGAAAATATTTTCCCTAGAGAGCTTGTAATGGTCATTCCCCTATAGTTGTTTGGGTCTTGCTTAGATCCCTTTTTATTTTTTATGTATTGGTGTGATATAACACTGTCCAATGGGACGGTAGTATCACATACTGGAATACTTTGTTGAATAACTTGGCTTGCGTATATATGGGTGATATGATAATTTCATTTCCAATTTTTAACATTTCGTTTGTAACTTGGTCTAAGCCACATGCCTTGTTGTTTTTCAGTGATTGTAGAGCTTTGATCGTAATACTTTGGTCTAGTACAGTGTTATTAGTTTGGGTGGTTTCCATTATCAAAAGTTCATCGAGTAATCTAGTATCAGATTCTATATTCATGGTTGTACATTGTATGTTGAGTAGGTTCAGCATTTATATCTCTAAAATGCTTGTGTATTTTCTTTGCCATATTTTCTGGCAGGTTGATACTTTTGTTGGTTCTTTCTGTTAGGTTATTAATTGTTTTCCAATAGGCCTGTGGGTTACTGTTGTGTAGGTTTTGAAGTTTGTCGTACAACATGTTTGTTTTTTCAGATTGTTTGTGTGTTTTCTTTGCTTTCTTTAGTTTATTTTTTTTATTTTGGGTGTATTTTCCCCTAATTCTAGTGTTATTAGGTTCCTTAGATAGTGATTTAACAATTTCGGTAAATATATTCTTGAGGTTTTGGATGTCTTTTGGCATTTTTTTATTTTATTTAGCTTTTTTGTTTTGTTATTGTAGATGTGAATTTTGGGACATGATCTAGATGCTGCTCCAATGAGTATGTTATTGAAGTTGTTTACTGCTGTTTCTATATTTGTGTAGGAGTTTTTGATGGGGTCATTCATAAAAGTTTGTATTTCGTATTGTGCTTCATCACCTAGGAGGTTGTTTATAAATGCCATCTTGGTTTTTTCAGACAGTTGATATTTTGTATGTATTGGATGAAGTGGAATAGTGTCACTACTGGTATGGGTTATGTTACATTTCAGTATGACAGATAAGGAACAATGAATAGATTCTCTTCTGTTAAGTAAGCGATATAAAGACCAACTACATATTTCATGGTTCTGTCATCAGTTAAAACATAGTCAACTGCGCTGTTTCCCTGGTAGTTGAAGCATGTGAGTTTTTCTAGATAGTCCCCAGGTGTTCGTCCGTTAAGTATTCTTACACCACTTGTTTTACATAGTTCAATAACCTTTTGCCATGATTATTGTAAGTTGTGTCCTGCGAGTGTCGTTGTCGGTACACGCCATCGGAAATGTAATCAGATGGAAAAGGTATGTGATTTGTGGGATCATGTTCTATGTAGTCTACTATAGGGAGGTGAATATTTCCAGTCCTAGCATTAAAATCTCTCATTATCAAGACCGAGCCCTTTTCTCTGAATGTTGACAGTTCATTTTTGAGTGTTTGGAATTGGTCGTGAAAATATGGGGAGTCTGCTGGTGGTATATATATAGACAACATATATACAGATCACGTAACCACCCAAAGTATGTTTTTGGAAGTCAGAGCCAAAGGCTGTATGTGCTGCTTGTTTGGACTGTGTGTACCTGTTTATGGTATTTTGTTTTGTAGTAGATGGCTATACCACTCGATCCTCTGCCACTTTGAGTTCTTGAGTCCTTTATGGTAAGTTTTGTAGTGTTTGAGCAACCTTCAATATTGCTTTCTTCATATTTCCTATCTCGTATATGGGTTTCTTGAACTGGGATAAAATCATGTTTTGTAAATAATTATCTAATTTCAGGTATGCATGTCTAGGTTTTTTTAAAGTCCATCTATATTCCTAGACATAAATGATAGTATGCTGTTTTGGTTCATACTTAAAATAAGAAATATTGATTTAGTTGTCCCGGGAACCATACACATTGCATCATATACACTGCATTCCCCAAATGATATATCCCGCCATTTTGAACACCAGAAATGTTTTTTCTTAACATGAAACAGTTTATTTTACAGCATGCTAACTTTTGTTTGTTGTTTTTCAATGGAAAATAGCTTGGAATTGTGAGTTAAAAAGGTGGGTTTCAGCAAGTATTTTCACTTCACAGCAATGGCGGCACATTGCGGTCATTTTTAGAGATCAATAACTAATTTGATAATAAATTTATCATTTTATCAACAGCGAAAATAACCAAATATTGCAATACGATTCGTACTTTGTTTTTGTCAGAAAACCACTATTATCGGAAATAATGGACATAAATACGAGACAGCTGGCCACAAATGCCCCTAAGTAAATGCAACTTTTTCAATTTTGTTTGCCTAATATATCATAAAAATTAGAAAAATGCACAAAAATATATACTTACCGATTCATATGTTAACTTTATTTTATGTATTTATAAAACATTTAAGTGAACAGGCCTATATATCAGTAAAAATTATAAACTTGTACCCAATCAACATGGTTTTTGTCAAACATTTAACCAGTATTCTAAAGGTTAACAATCCACTCAACACATTTTATTTTCTGTTATATAGCATCGGGCATATGGTTAAGGACCACACAGATATTGAGGGAGGAAACCCACTGTCAGCACTTTTCGATTAGGGATTTTTTATATGCACCATCCCATAGACAGGATACCACACGTACACCACGGCCTTTGATGTACCAGTTGTGGTGCACTGGCAGGAGCGAGACATAGCCCAGTGGGCCAGGAACAAACAAATGAATTAATAAAAGAAAAAGAATATTTGTTTAAGGACTTCAACTGAAACCACAAGTGCTAACTGACGAGAAATGTACACCCAGTACATACATATTAAAAAAAAAAAACTCAACAATTAAGCACAAGTTGATATTTTAAGTATTTTTCTTTATTCATGAAAATATTTTGTTTTTGATTTTATCAAGCTTGATTCTTTGTTCAATGTTAATATTAATCAAAATTTATTTCAACAACATGCTTACAGGGCAAGGCGTAGCCTGATGTGTGGTTTTCAGCAAGTATTTTTGCTTGACACCAATGGCAGCACATCACAGTCATTTTCAGGGATCTATAGCTGATTGTGACAGCTAATTTGATAATAAACGAAAATCACCAAAATTAATATTGCGATATGAATTGTAGTTATTTTGGGTTCTTTTAAATTCTGGTCAAAAAACCACTTTTATCGGGAATAATGGACATAAAAACAGAACAGCTGGCCACAAATGCCCCTAAGTAAATGTGACCTTTTCGATTTTGTTTGCCTAATGTATAATAAAAATTACAAAAACACACGGAAATATATACTTACCGATTCATATATGAACTTTATTTTATGTATTTATAAAACATTTAAGTGAAAATATGTCAGCAAAAATTATAAACTTGTACCCAGTCAACTTGGTTTTTGTCAAAAATTAATCCAGTATTCTAAATGTTAACAATCCACTCAACACATTATATTTACAGTTATATGGTATCTGGCCGGCACTTTTCGATTAGCAGCAAGGGATCTTTTATATGAACTATCCCATAAACAGCATAGTACACACCACGACCTTTGATGTACCAGTCATGGTACACTGGCTGGAGTGAGAAATAGCCCAATGGGCCCAAAACAAACAAATTAATTAATAAAAGAAAAGGATTTTTTTTGTTTTAATAAAAGTAATTTATTATCCCAAGAAACATAAGCAAGGTCAAGATTGGGACATGGTATTATTGTATATACATAAACGATATATAACTAAAGTTATACATTCATATATAAAGCACTTATTAAACAATATGTGCATACATATGCATGTG
>JAECMU010050185.1:0-10153 GCA_016106625.1 Dracogyra subfuscus | reverse complement strand
GCAATTTGGTGACAGGTACATTTTAATTTGTGACAGGCACAAATTGACTGATGTAGGACAGCTTGACAGGCATGGTCCAAATAATTATTTCCAGGCCTGATTATGACAATAGCGCCTCAAGACTCTATTAGTCTCGAGTCTAGACTATATATTATATATGTGTGTGTGTGTGTGTGTACCTGTACATATATTAGCACACCCATGTGATTGCCTGGATTACTAGGAATAATAAAACAAATTCATATGGTTTTTAATTGTGTCGAGATTATATGTACATATTTCCATATGTTAACCGATTGTTCCTTATTGCATTGATTAAATGTGGTCTTGTTTTGGTTCATGTATTTACAAGGTTAATCCCTTCTAGATTTTGTCGACACTAACTATGATTCATGTATTGCTGGTGCTGTGATATACCAAGGGATTGCAATAATTATTCCCTTCTCAGTTTGCTTCGTTTGCTGTGAAATGCTATGCCAACAATATGTACGTGCTGTGTACAGTCAGACTAAACAACATGTGGCCATTGTGCTAATGCAGGTATAAAGAGGGACAATGGGTTTGATCAAGCATGCAATCACTTGAGCTAATTGGCTTCTGGATTATATGTAAAATACCTATAAAGTCATGCAGGTCAGGTTAAATGGCTTCATTATGACTGACAAAAACCTGTTAAATATCGTCTGCACTGGTAACGGGTTTCATATGGTGCCATTATTGATGAGGTGCTTAAATGTTAAATAAAGTAAGGGAAATATGCCCAATGCATTGTGTAATTAATGACTTCCAGTGTGGTGTGTCAGTACTGTGATATTTGTCAAATGCTCTGCTGCAACTGTCAGAGTTGTATTTTTGGGAAGAGGGGTATGCATGGGTTACAAATGTGGGGTCTTTGGGATCAGTGTATTACAAATGACAGAATATACATTCTGGAGAAGCTAGGTTAATTATGCAGACTGCTTTGAATGGCTTTCATGTACATATAGTATAGAAATCAAACATAAACAGCTATTTTTAGTGTTTGATACTGATACGACACATTTTGCCTGGTAAATAAATATGTACATTCTAAAAGTTTGACCTATTGAATAAATTATGTGGATATTAATATCAGTCTTGTCTCAAAGTGTGTGTGTGTGTGTGTGTGTGTGTGTGTGTGTGTGTGTGTGTGTGTGTGTGTGTGTATCACTGTGTGTATACTTGGATATATGCATGTTTGAGTGTGCAAATTATACTGTACCTTCTTTGTAGCATTGTTTTTAAGGAAAATTTGTGTTTGCTATTTTTTGGATATATACTTATATATATATATAGGTATTATGTAGAATAAAGCAACTGACATTTTGGTCAGTGTTCTTGCTACTCCATTGAAGCATTTGTGCTATTGCATTTTGTGGCCTTGCATTTGTGTTTTGCTGCCGCCCTTCCCCTTTATTTTTCTCCACCCGTCTTTGGTTTCTCACTCCCTATATTTTACAGCACCTAGCTCCACTATTTCAAATGCACACTTTTTTGCACACTTGTTCACACACTGAAAATTGATCAGTCTGCACAATGGACATAAAAACAAAACAAGCCAGAAACACAACTGGCAAAAACCTTTAGTAGCTTTTGACAGTTACTGTAATAATTTAACAATATTTTTAACAGCTTCTATTGTGTCCTATACCAGTATACAGTTATATGTTTGATACTCACAGTAAAAGTTCTACTGGGTACTATACGTGAGCAGTGAAAACATTTTCAGTGTTTTATCAGCTCAGGGGTTCAAAAAATTTCAGAAAAATCAGTTGCCATAGGGCAAATGCCAATCAGATATTTACTTGCCCCATATATTTTTCCACTTGCCCATACTTCTTAAGGTAACCAATTGTGTTACTCCTATTTAATTTAATGGTGCTTAATAGTGTAATAATCTTGAAAGTAATTGGTTTAATTGCACAAATAAATATTTTGCCATTAGGTTACAGCACTTACCTAGGAAGTACTAAATGTATATGTCTGTCCAGTAGTATCAACTGTATTCTCTGTTGATTTAAACTTTATTTTTAAAATAAGTGCCCATTTGTTGATTTAAACTATTTGTTTGGTAGTGTCCACTTGTTCATCTAAATACAATTATTATGTCGATGTATGCCTTAGTGACCACTTGTATGGTCGTGGATGTTGTGAGATCCCATTCCACTCATGAGCTATTCTTTTATGGCTGGCATTGGTTCAAACATGTTTAAGGATTTTAGCCCATGTGTCATTATTGTGTGTGTATTATTGAATTTGTTTTGCCCCTAAACACTTCTCTGTAGTGTTTTTACCCTGTTAATAGCCGAGACAAGTCTCTGGCAAACAGTCAGTCTCTGGCAAACAGTCCTGACTGGGCTCAGAGTAAACATGAGCTCTGTTACTTTGCAATTATTTTTTTAAATAGTGCATGCTTGGTAAACAACAGCCGGGGAGGGGTTGTACATCGATTGCAGCCTTGTATTTTTAACTTATTGAGCATAATTTATTTGTTAAAAACTATTAACAAAGCAGAAAAAAATAATATATTCATGTATACGTATGCTTAGATGGCATCGCACCATCACGATTATGGCGTAGGCAGCCCTCAAAATTCGCCGCGGAAATCGGCAATGCCGTTGTAAAAGCTGTCGCAAACTTGATTTGCGACAGCATTTTCATTGCCGTCGCAAATCTGTGAGTGGTGAAAAGTCTGTAGGTATTTCTCTCTTAACTCTATCCAATTACAGATCCCAGAAAAAAAGCATAAATTTCATCGTGTGTGGCTCAGTTTCCTCAGTTAATATATATTGGTTTATTTCAATATAAAAGCTTACGAAAGTAAAGTTGAGATGTTATATTTTAGCATATTATTACAGCAGTGCGTCATATGTGAATAATTTTGTCAGCATTAATCTTTTCATTAAAATTGCCGCCGTGGTGCCGTTGCAAAATTGATTTGTCTGAATTTCAAGGGCTGCGTAGGGGTAATGGAATCACCTTACCCGTTAATTTTACACGAACGTAGATTTATATTTGCGAAGTACTGAAACATTAAGTATTTTCTACTACAAGGTTTATTATGTCTAAGCTAAAATGTCTTGCAACTTTAATAAGCATACAGTTCATAATATTTATGCTCTGTTCAAGTGAACTGGAAAATCATATATTTGCTTACGTCCCCGTTCATTTGCAAAGTGCAGATTCCGGAACCACATTAAATTTGAATATGACAATTGTAAACTGTATCCCATTTCATTTACCATGTCCGCAAGGATTAAACATTATGATTACACACACAAGGCATGTATACTTTATTTTTATATGAGCTGTAAAGCGTATTGGATGTTATTTCTAGGTTTGAAGATCTTCGAACTGATTACTTGTATAAATTCAGTCGAACATTCAGTGGCAAAAATTACCAATCTTAGTCGATAGTAAAAGGGGAATAACTCTAAAATTGTTAATAAACTTTTCAACGCATTGATTTCTGTTTTGGTGTGTCAACACATTGGCAAGAGTTCCGATCATTCCAGCATTTAGGTTTAGGGTTAGTTCTTGCACAACGGAACTCTTTCCAAAGGTTTTACCAAGATTTGTAACAAAATTTTAAAAAGGTTTTAGGTGTTACATTAGTCACTTGTCATTGGGCATATGTAGTTAACAAAATTACTTGCCCGATATGAAAATTCCACTTGGCACGGGCATTGGGCGATGGGATTTTTGAACCCCTGCAGCTATGTTTCTAGACTCTCAATAACTGGCACCATTCCCCAAAGGCAGTCGGTGTATATTCCCAATTTTGGAGTAAAATATTCCAAATCTGAATGTAAATAATTACCATTTATAATTTTTTATAGATCTATTTTGAAAATGATTCATATCTCTTGACAAACAACCTTTCCCTCCCTTATTTAACTTTCCATAATGCAAAATACAGCCCTCGAAATTCGTGGCGGCAATCGGCATTGCCGTCGCAAAAGCTATCGCAAACTTGATTTGCAACAGCATTTTATTGCCGTCGCAAATCTGTGAGTGGTGAAAATTCTGTCCAATTACAGTTGAGATGTTATGTTTTAGCATATTATTACAGCAGTGGACCATATATGAATAATTTTGACAGCATTAATCTTTTCGTTAAAATTGTTGCCGTAGTGTCGTTAACTGTCCTTAACTGCCGTAGCAAACTTGTCTGAATTTCAAGGGCTGAAAATAGATGTATCAAGAATAAATACAAGTACGTGTATAGTATTATTCTTTTAAATTCTAACTTTGCTTTAATGAGATGTTTTTGAAATGAAACTAAATATTCCTGGGTTTTTTATTAAACAACGCTCAAATCTCCAAAAGCAAAGCCATGGGCACCAAGTCACATTGAGAAATAAAACCCTAAGTTTATTTTTATCGTTTTACCAATCACTGACCGAAACAAAACTATTTTGCAATCGATTTATTCAAAGAAGATGGAATTTTTAAAAATGCCCAGGAAATTTTTTAAAGAACCATTAATTTTTTTTCAGATATCTTTATTAAAATAATAGTATTTGATCAGATCAGCAAAACGAATGCTGTGAATGTCAGACCAATGTTTTTGTAACAGATACTGAGGGACAAAATAAGGAGTAGGTCTTTCCACAAAGTTGACCATACAAAGATATACGGTTGTTCCCTTTTCTGCTTATTCCTTGTAATTTACAGAAATCGTAAAAAATAAAGGTTTCTTGTTTTTTTAACAACATCACCAGAGCACTTTGGTTTATTAATCATTGGCTACTGGATGTCAAACATTTGGTAATTTTGACATATAATGTTAGAGAGGAAACCCCCTACATTGTTCATTAGTAGCAAGTGATCTTTCATATGTACCATCCCACAGACAGGATATCATATAACATGGTCTTTGATATATATCAGTCATGGTGCACTGGCTGGAATGAGAAATAGCCCAATGGGAGGTCTGTATATGCATCAGGTGAGCATTTTATCACTGGGCCTCTTCATCTCCACCCCACCCCCCACCCCCCGCCTCTAATTATTGTAAAATGCACATGTACGTATATAGTGATTTTAACAGCTTGTAATCCAGGCTTGTGGGGTTTCATAAGTGTAAAAACACTGTCATGTTTGTTATGATCCAGCAGTGTTTTTCACTATTCATTCTTAGAAAAAGAAAATTGTTCCAAATTGGATCATTGGAGCAGAAGTAATTGTTTTTTCCACACTATTATTTATTTTCTTCTGTGTGGTAGTTTTCCAATTAAGCCAGTGTACCCAAGCACAACTACTGGTGCTCGTGGAGCGAAACAACAATATGCTTATGCGTTACAAATGGTTTATATGTACCATGTATACAGTGTATATATAGACGATTCGTCACAAGTATTTTTTAATATGGAAAATATCAACCGAGTCTTATGTTAATAGGTATTTGTCGAGGCGATTAACTAGACATGGTTGCTATTTTACATATTAAAAAAGCCGAGTAGCGAATTCTATTTATCCTATAACACTTTAAGAAATCACAGTACTGAAGTTGCCACCATCGATAATATGGCATCATCACGATTAGCACAGATTAGTTTGATGTCACACATTTTAAACAAATCTTTGAAAACATTACGCTCAGGTACACAGGTCAGCAAATATGACCCATCCACAGCAACACGTTACCTAGAGACCTTGCAAAGTTGCATACCATTATTAACCAGGTTAATAAAGTAAATTATCACATGCGTTTATGGCATGGATATCATGGGTAAGTTATAGAATAAATACATGTATATAGTCAGTCATCCAGAGTGATCTGTGATATTTTCAGTTATATTATACCATTCATAGAGCACTGGTTGGAATGGGAAATAGTCTCATGGGGAGAAAGCTTCATATAGCTTAACGATATCACTGATGGCAGTTGCCATTATTGAGATATAAAATACCATACTACAGTATACGTTATCTGCCAGTATTTAATATTGTACATTAGAAATATGTTTATATACAGCAAAATAGCAAAATGTTTTAATTGCTACAAAAGTCACTCACATAAAAAATTGCTGTGGGCAACAAATTCTTAACTTCAAACCCTGATTCAGCTACATCTCGATCCAGCCAGTGCACCATGGCTGATATATCAGAGGCAGTGGTATGTGCTGTCCTGTCTGTGACATGGTTCATATGAAAGATCACTTATTGCTAAAGGGAAAATGTAGGTTTCCTCTGTAGACTGTTTAACAAATGTTTAACAAATTACCAAATGTTTGATATCCAGTGGACGATGATTAACCTTTAGACTACTGGATTAATTTTTAACAAAAACCACGTTGAGTGGGTACAAGTTTGTATTTTTTACTCACATATATTCACTTAAATGTTTTATAAATACATGAAATAAAGTATTATTTTCGTGGATTTTGTTTAACTTTTATTATTTTTAGATCAGCTAATGGCGATTAAAATTAGGCCAGCTGTCAAGAATTTATGTCCATTATTCCCGATAAAAATTGTTTTCTGACCAGAATATTTTTTTAAACCCAAATTACGATTCATATTGCAACATTTGGTGATTTTAGTTGTTGGAAAAACTATCAAATTTATTATCAAATTAGCGGTCACAATCAGCCATCGATCCCTGAAAATTTTCGCGATGTTCCGCCATTATTGTCAAGCGAAAATACTTGCCGGAAACCACTTTTTGAACTCAAAATTTCAAGGTATTTTCAGTTGAAAAAATCAAAATCAAATCCACTATTTTGACCGGAAATCTTTTTTCTTTAATTATATTTCCATTTCCGGTAGTGGCCTGTGAAAACCGAGTGTAAAGTATGTCAACTGGCGTGACGTCGGGCGAGATATCTTGCCTGCAGTACTCAGAAGGTTAATAAATCAATGTACTTTAGAGGTTCGTTTTAAAACAAAACACACTTAACTTTGCACATTATTTAAAAGTAACTTTTCATGTTGTTAACATACACAATTTAATTATAATGTCATGTCATGTCATAGGATTTTATGTCATAGGATTTGGCGCAGTTTTGAACGGTCGGTCAAAAGGAATGTTTCCGGAGCTAGTATAGGTTTTGTTTTAGTAAGTCGAGAATAGCTCGTTAATTTAGACCTAGCTGATGCTGTGGAGTCTCCCTAGGTTGCCCATAGGGCCCTTAAAAAGGGCTTGGCCTCTTCTGGTCGTGGCATGACAACCCATTATAATGACCAGTATTTTCTTCTATATTTGTGTCAAGTCTCAATTTTGAAAATTCATGTTGTCACTAACTTCAATCATTAATTAAAAAATAGAAAAATTGGTCATGACACTTGTTAGAAATCATGTTTTGATTCTAAAATGAGACCATTATATTTTGAAATCAAGGGGATTATTGTACAGGTTTAACGCTATTGGCCATATAAGCCATAATATAAAATAGGCAAATAATTTCAGTCATCAGTTAAAAACAAAAACAATCTGCAATAAATAAAACAGTTATATTATGAAATCAAGGGATTGTACAGGTTTAAAGCCTTTGACCATGCATATAAGCCATAATATAAAATAGGCAAATAATTTCAAAATAAATAACAGATATATGGAGACAACCATATTCAGGCGAGATAACTAGTTTTCACATAGTGATACAGATAAAAGACCAAGTCCATGTATGTGTTACACAGTACAAGGGAGTGTTTTATTAGCATTGGTAAAGTAAACCGAATAAAGTGATCATGATAAAAAGTTAAAGTTCAGGTCACCCAATGTGCAAGCATTCTGACTTAAAATACGTAGGTTGGCTGTTTTTAACTGACAGAACAATTCATTTTGTTATTTACAAATATGCATGCTGACTCAGAAATTTGAAGTTATTTAATTGATATTTCCCATTTCGTATTAATTAGGTCTTTTCCTGCATGTTCAAAATATACTTACACAATATTTACTTATAGTGCATCACATTCTCCTACAAAACTGTTTTATATAAATAATTTCAGTTTAGTATGCAATTTAGAAAACAGTCGGCTCAGAAGTAAATAACTAGTAGTAAATTCAATAGTATGAAAAAGGTGTTCCCTGTGGGTGAGACTATAATTGCTCTTCTGTGTCAGTGAGTTAAAATGGGTATAAAAAGGATGTTTATCTTTAAAAGTCTCCCCTGGGTTGTCATGCCACAACCAGAAGCAGTCAGACCCTTTCTAAGGGCCCTATGGGCAACCTAGTGAGACACCACAGCAACACAGAGGTCTAATTAACAAGCTACTCTTGACTTACTAAGATCAGAACTTATAATAGCTCCAGAACTTTTTTTTCTTTTGATCGACCATTTAAAATTTTGCTCCATATTTCCTCAAAACAAAATGTGCATCTTTTCTCTTTGGCATATTAACTGCTCCATTCCAAATTCCATAGCATCACCACCACCACCCTCCCAGGCCTGCTACCAATCTTGATAGGACAGCTGGTGCTTCCTTGCACCTGCCAGTGCAGGGGGCCCCCCCCCCCCCCCCCCTTCTGTCCTGGATGGAGGAGCTGGCCACGGTCTTCTTTTGTGCCCATAACAGGCGTACCCTACAACAGCTTGTTCTGAATGTGCACGTTAAACCCTATTACCTGACCTGACCTTAAAATATCACAGGACCTCTTTGTCAAAGGTAGGTTAAGAATTAAACAGACCACCAATGTCAGAGAATAATTTGTACAGGAAACAATGGTTGACAGTTGCTGCTAATAATTTTGTGATTTGAAAAATCATCATTTGATGTGTATCTTAATAAAATGATTTGTGTACCTTGATTTAAAGTTCCAGTGTTATCAGTGCTAAGTATTAGAGGACAAAGTATTCTTCAACTTTTTAAAGCATTTATTGAAAGGAAACAGCAAATTCAGGTTATTTACAAATATGTGCATACTGGAAAATAGAAAAGATTGAAACTCAGTTTCCTTTTCATAACTATCCACTTCTCCCTTGGGTCAATTTCGCGAATCCATGCGTTTACCGTTGACAAATTAACAACCATTTTGATCCATGTTTTGCACAAGTGACGTCAGCATGAGTTATTTTTAGAGCACAGAAAGTCAAAAATTGGTATTATATAATTCCGAGTTTTACCGAATACACGTGACATCATTGAAATTTCGATTGAACACTGAATGTGACATTCTAACACTGAATTATTCAAGCTGAACTTTGCTATTTGAAAGAGTGAAAAAAAATAACGATGGTAATTTTGCTACAACCGCAAAAACTATTAAGATTATTTGGTTTGCAGTAAGAGCAATCCTTAATGCGAAATTGGTTCGCACGTGAGCTAGAATGACTAGCAAACTGTGATGTGAACCCCAAGAAATTATTCTCTGCAATGTACTTCAGTATTTCAACATTCTAATTTTAAACAAATATCTATAGTCTTGTTTATAAATATATAAAAGTTGCGATTGGGTGATGTTCTTCACATGAGCTTTAAAGTTGATAAGTTTAACATGAGGTTTAAAATTGGCAATATTCACATGGGGTATAAAACATGAGTGATTTTTGTATTTGATACATACTACTTTTAAACTGATTAAACATATAAAAAGTATAAGATAGACTATCATATTTCTGCTTTACTCACTCGCCAATATGTACTTATTTCATTGTCATGCTACCTGGAATATTAATTAATGCATAGCTAGCACAGATACAACTTTTCTTTTGTGACCCAAATGTGGCATTATCTGATTTTGGTGTTGTTTACAGCTGAGTATGTTAGACCTTGAAAGACCAGTCATAATTCTTTGTCAGTGGAGAAAATAGCTGTCCTGATCTTTCTTTTGGTTCCACGGTTGGGTTATAAAGAGGTGATAATCTTCTCTGTTCAGTCAGTAGCGGTGGTCTTGGATGTTTTTATCTATGACTGTTACTGTGTACAGTGTACCTAGTACAAGAATATATAGGCTGAAAGGCAGTCTAACCTTTATTGCTTTATTGATTAGCATATATACATACATCTATTTATCTGTCATGTCTGTCAGTCTGTCCGTCTGTCTGCCTGTCTCTCTCTCTCTCTCTCTCTCTCTGTCTCTTTCTCTACCTCCCTCTCTTTCTCTTTCTCTCCCTCCCTCCCTCTCTCTCCCTCTCTCTCTCGCTCTCGCTCGCTCTCTCTCGCTCGCTCTCTCTCGCTCGCTCTC
>JAECMU010050179.1:4240-16674 GCA_016106625.1 Dracogyra subfuscus | reverse complement strand
TTTTCTAAAATAATATCATTTGTACATACATGTATGTTTATTGCCATATATGTATTTTCTATTTTTTCATAAATGTATGTATTCTAATTCTGTATTTTTTGTACCTGAGGGCCTCAGGGAAGATTAGCTTTAGCTAACTGTGTTACCCTCACTAAATAAAGAATTTATTATTATTATTATTATTATTATGTATGAAAAATGGGGGTGGGCTTATTCCCGAGCATGGGCTTATTCCTGGTCAAATACGGTATTGTTCCATCATGGGCGTCATTTGGTGGGGGACAGGAGGGACATGTCCCCCCCACTTTTAGCAGTGGGGGGACAGACTATCCGATGTCAAACCCCCCCCCCCCCCCCACACACACACACCTTTTGGGATGGCAAAAATCACATATTTCAAGACAATATTTATTTGCGTTTTACTTTTACGGTCATTTTTAGCTGGATTGTCAACTTTTGCATATCTTACATTATCTGGAATGAATATCTGTTCATATAGGCCCGAGGTCCCGATGTTACCATATTCAGATATTTGAGCATGTACAGTATACACATGGGCGTCATTTGGTGGGGGACGGGGGACATGTCTCCCCTCACTTTTAGCAGTGGGGGGTACAGAATATCTGATGTCCCCCCCCAAATATTGTTAGAACCCAATTGTCCCTCCCACTTTTTCCTTGCAAATGACGCCCATGTGTACCATACCTCTATGGATATAAATATATTTGGGAGGTATGAGACAACTCCTCAGTCAGACAGTTAAATTTGTTAAAAATCATCTGAGAAGCTCAGCACCTGCGCAAATCGCGTGAATTCCCAGATCTACTGGCGTCCCGCTAATTGAAGAAAAACAAGCTGGCCATTGGGTTTGCAGTTGACCTAGATAATGTAGATAAGTGAGCATTGCTAAACTATAGCGATGTGGTGGGCCTTTTATGTACCAAACAGAACTGGATCATCAAATCAAAATGCTTAAATAATAAAAATATTCCAGACACTGCAGCTTTAATAATGGTATGCCGATTTAAAGGTATCTGCAAATTTGCTAGGTCTATAGATAATAAAGTGTTACTGTGAATGGGTCATTTGTTTACAATCCAACAAGACCTGTATACCTGAGTGTAAGATTTAGTTAAAGTGTGTGACATCAAATTAATTTGTGCTAATTTTGATGTCATATTACCAATGAAGGCAACTTTAGTACTGTAATTTGCTAAAAATCAAATTAAAATGTTACTTTAAAAGTGTTATAGAATAAATATTTTTAATATATAGCACATCAGTCCTGTGTGGTTAATAAGTATTTGTCTTGGCAGAGCCTTGATAAATATGATTAACATAGCCTTGGTTGATATTTTCCATTTTAAAAACTACTTGTGATGAATCCTCTATTTATATTACAGTACAACAGTATGGTGTCCAGTTACGTGAATCAGAATCTTGCTAACACCACCGCCACAACCAACACGCTACCTCACCTCCGCGGCGCGGTCTCCAACATATCGGGTCCCATCACCACCTCCAGTGGCCAGCTTCTGCTGGGAAGCCTTCACGGCTCCCTCGACGCCAGCCAGTTGTGCAGTCCGGTCTCGGGCCCACACCAGCCCCCACCTCCGCTGTCACGCCTGGTTGACGAGGGCACGCTGGAGCTACTGGCAGCCGACATGAGTCTGAGTGCCCTCTACATGCATGAGATGCGACACCGGCGCAGCATGGATGACGCCCGCGCCCGCGCTGTGTGGGCAAGGCAGGACAGCAACACACCACATACGCCCGCCATGCCCGAGATTGTAGAGGAGAAACCCACGGAGGAGGACTGTTCGGAGAAGGAGCTTGACACCAGCGAACTGGCTATGACCGATAGGTCGAAACCCTGCTGATGTCGGCTTTTGTTTAGAGTGGTCACTGTTTTGCTGATGTTTACGTTTAGTTTAAAGAGAATGGAATAAGGGTTGATGTCAACTTCATTCAGAGTGTTCGCAGTTTTGCTGATGTTTAAATTTAGTTTAAAGAGATTGGAATAAGGACTGATGTCAACTTCATTTAGAGAGTTCGCAGTTTTGCTGATGTTTACATTTAAAGAGATTGGAATAAGGACTGATGTCAACTTCATTTGGAGTGTTCGCAGTTTTGCTGATGTTTACATTTAGTTTAAAGAGAATGCAATAAGGGCAGATGTCAGCTTCAGTTTAGAGTGTTCGCAGGTTTGCTGATGTTTACGTTTAGTTTAAAGAGAATGGAATAAGGGCTGATGTCAGTCTTATTTGGTAGATCTCTCAATAGGATGGATGTTGGTTTTACTGAAAACTGTATAAGCGGGATTGGTGTTGGTTTTATTTTAAAGATAATGGAATAGGGCTAACAGCCGTTGTAATATAAAGATCTCTTAATAGGTTCAATGTTGGATTTATTTTAAAATCTCTAAATGGAATTGGCAGTGGTTTTATTTTAAAGACAACAGAATAGGAATGATATCATTGTTATTTTGAAGATATCTCAATAAGATTGATCTTAATTTGTTGTAAAGATAACAAAACAAAGCTAATTTGAATCATTATTTTAAAGATCTCTGAATAGGATTGATGTTATTTTGTTTTAAAAATAACAGGATGAAGTTGATTTCAGTCTTATTTGAAAGATAGTGGAACAGCACTGATGGCAATTTTGTTGTAAATATCACAGACCATGAACATTGTGATAATTTTATTTTAAAAATAACAGAATGAAGCCGATATCAGTTTTATTGGAAACGGATCTTGGAATAGGATTGATTTTAGTTTTATTTTAAAGATAACAAATTAAATCTGATTTCAGTCTTTATTTTTATGATCTCAGAACAACATTGATGTTAGTCGTTATAGTTCAGGGAGATAATTAAGCATCAGGTACTTGTTGATTTGCAGTTTTATAATGATCTCAGAACAGCGCTGTTTGGAGAGAGAGAGAGAGAGAGACCTAAACACCACCAACATACCTGACGGGAACCTGCAAATACATACAGTAGTGTTATGTTACAAGGTCACAGAACAGTAACTGTCGTGGGAGACAGTGAAACACAAGTGATTGTATATTAAGATCTCTGGTAACAGTAGTGCTAGGAGAGAAATGTTCTCACAAAGATCATATGAATTGCTAACTCCCTAATTGCGATGTATACACCAATTTCTAACTAGGTAATAGCTTCTGTCAAAATGTGATCTATTGAACAGTATCTCAAAACTGGAGAAAACTAGAGGTGGTTTTTTTAAATCTTTTATGGATAACATTACCAGTCCTCAAATAAGTGCACTCCCCCACCCCCTATGGCTAGTAGTCTGGTATGAACATCCCAAAAGCCAATGGGATGGCATACATTTGTACATTCTTTCACTGTATGCCCCCTCTAGTTCTTTATGTGTTATGTGCTACGTCATGTTGCCGAAAAATCAGTTTTTTCTTAACATGACATAAATGGATTCATCTCGTTTTGGAAATGAACTGATCACATGTTTCAGTTAGCGGACCGTGCAGAAGCGGATCCAGGGTGGGCAGTGGCCAGACAGTTATAATTTTATTGTATATTAATTTTAAAAAGAAATTACGATCCTATCCAAACCTTCAACAAAGTTCCATTGGCACTCTACCTCATGTCATGTGGGCCCCCGTAAATGTATTTTCTGGATCCTCCACTGTCGAGTTACAGTGTATATCAGTTCACCTAGAAATATGTTCTACAGCACATTATAGTCAAGAATATATTGTACTACCGAATATTTAATTATAAATTTAAAAGTAACCTTAACCCTAACCTTAACCATAATATTTGTATTAAACAAATAATCAAGACACAGTATTTCAGCTACAGTAAATTACATTGCAGCCAGAATATTGTATATATAGAACATATCATCACTTATAGCAGCAAATGGCTAAACGATTGTAGATATGTTTAATAAGGCCTAGATAGCTACTGTATGAGTAAAGCTAGGATTCCATAGGCACGATCGTGGTGAGCTTACGCATCAAGCTTACATGACAGGCTTACACATATGCGTCTTGTAAGATTCCATACATACGAAAATATAAACGTTTTTGTTTTAGTTATTTCATGCCATTTGTTGAACATGGCTCCAAATTTATCAAAGTTGCAAACGGAGAGATATTTATGTCTCGAGCAATCATTGATCGTTATTGCCACCGCATACAAATTATTGCAAGTGAAAAAGAAAAGAAGAAAACACTGCTGGTGGATTCACAATTTGTTTCTTTCCCATCAGATGACGTCACTTTGATGACGTAAGCACACGATTAGTGAGCTTATTCGACTGGAATCGCTACAAGGTGCGATCGGACTTGTCGGATAAACTAACGCATAAGAAAACGCGTAAGTCACCGGACCTATAGAATCGTACATATCTTTTTCAACGGATTTGATTTTTTTACGCATAACGCGTAAGTCTGACGGATAAGTTTGTCATGTCTATGGAATCCTAGCTTAAGATTGGTGTATTTTTATAGTTCACCACAAGAGGAAAAAAGACATTCGGTTGAACTTAAATAACGGCCTCGTTATTTCTTGACTGCTTTAAGTAATATGTCTGGATAAAAATGCTGTATTTCTATCATGTATATTATTCTATTTAAACACCACTGTTTATTCTCCCTTAGATAGGATTTATAGTTTCATTATATAATGTTGGTGAGAAGTTGAATGGCAATCAATTTTCACAAGAACTAACCTGCATGAGTTTTGACATGGTTTATAAAATGAGCAATCCATGTTAAGTTACTGGTACTTTCTCAGTAACACAAATATGTCAGTACCGCTGTGCAAAATAAGAATCTGTTTTAAGATGTTAATATATAATAAAACACCAAGTGTATAATGTTGGGACTTGAACTATCTGCACCTATTCACATATGTCGTACATTTCATTTCAACTTATTTTCGTGCTTATATCCAATTAAAGTTCAAGCATGCTGTCCTGGGCACACACCTCAGCTATCTGGGCTGTATGTCCAGGACAGTGGGTTAGTTGTTAGTTTTGTTAGTGAGAGAGAAGAGGGTGTAGTGGCCTTTCACCTACCCCTGAGCCCTTAAGAATTCCCCCTGGATTGGATCCGGTACCGGGCTGCAAACCCTGTACCTACCAGCCGATGGTTTAACCACAACACCACCAAGGTCGGTTATGTTGCAGAATTCAGGACTCGAACTATTGGCCTGCAAAAACCAGTCCATGATTTAGGTCATTTTTCAAGAGAGAGAGAGATGTTTGTACGATTACCGTATGTGCTATTTTTTCATGATTCTGTTAAATTTTAATGAATGCTTGTCAAGTCGCCCCAAAACCATCTCACCCCCTGCTAAATTGGCCCAGTGTTTAGACAACTCACCTCAAACTTGTGAGGAATTGTAGTTCTTTAACTAGTACAGAATGTGTTAGAATAAGAAAAACAAAAAATAATAAATTATGGTAAAAACACACAATAATGATATACCGGTAATATGAAAATGTAACAAATATTTCCGTATACTGTATTATGGCAGAATGGATCATTCTTTTTTTTTTAATTGTGATGTAATATTTCAAATTAATGAGAATGTTCTGAGTTTGCTACCGTTGTAAGAATCTTAATAAAATATTTTAATTACTAAAATTACGTACTAAATATAAATGTTTTGTTTTGAATATCCAATGGTCTGTATATTTTAATATGTTTCTTGTCATTCTGATGTTTGTAAGTAACTCAAACTGGATTTGGTCTCCCAATAAATTTGTACATCCAGTCAAAGATATATTGGGAAATAAATGAAGTTTGACCTGGTACAAACACTAGGACAATTAGAAACACTTTCAATAAACAGACACTGATATTTTATGTGAAAATTATTTTTTTAAATTTAAATGCAGTTTTAATCATTAAAATGTCTTAATTTTCAACATCTTAACAGTGTCATAAAACTCAGGACAGACCCTTTAATAGGATCAATGTCTTTATTACTGAGAATGAATAAACCTGATAGGGTTTAAGCTGGCATTTTCCAAATGCAAATCAAACTCGAATGTGGTGAGTATACACTGAACAAAATTAATTAAGGGCCATGAGACAATTTGGTAACTCTTTGTTTGTGTCATTTTACTATAGCAAGTTTTGATCATGTACATATGACTTCTAAATATTCTTTCAGTAAAATGTCACCCATGATAAATGCAATGTGCTTTTTCTGAAAACTAGACGGGTTTTCAGTACGATTATTACATGATAAATTGTTATTTAAATAAATATATTTTAAAATGCTGCAACACTGATACCTTACAATGGAAGAAGGTGGGTTTTAGGGAGGTGGGGGGGGAGGTCATTTGGTACCATATTTAAAGAAGAAAGTCAGAATATCTACCGGCCTTTAAATTTTTATTTTTTAATAAATATTTTTTGCATATTTTATCATTCATTTGCTAAAAAGCTAATTTGAATACTATCTACAGTAATTTTGGCAGTTTGTCTACTTTTAAAATTTGAAATTGAATTTGGGTAGGTCTACAGATATTCTAACCAAATTTGCTAAATTGCTAATAATTTTTCAGGATCCAGCTAAAACATAGAGTATGGTTTCCAACTGCTGTTCCACCAGCAGCACATTTACCTCATCGGTTTCATCACATGTTACATTTCTACGATTTCATCAGTTGAAAACAGCTGTGAATGTTTCCAGTTTATCACTGAAAACTGATGAAAATTAAAACAGTGAATACACAGTGTTACTTAAATCTTGCAAAAACTTGTTTTCTAGTCATTTTGTTCATAATATTTTGAAGGTTTCATTGTAAAAATTGAATGGATGTATTAAGTAATTGCTTATCATTTGCTAATTTTAAGGGGTTTTATTTTTAAAAGAACAACTTCAAAACCATTGTCAGGGTTTCTGACAGAGTGTAAAACGGGTATGGAGATTTTTTTGTAAAGTTAAACTTTTGACAAAATTAATTACTGTTGTCATTACTGTATGATTTTCTTAACCATAACCCTAATTTTAACCCTTTTCCTTTTGTTTTTCCCCTGTTGACTGGTTGCATTAATTCCATAATGCCCAATCCCAAAATTTCTTTCTGCCAGAAACTCTGATTGTACATATTTTAAATGTTGTTTATAAACATATATTTTTGTCACCCAGATACCTGGACGTGTATTTTAAAAATACTTTTGAGGATGTAGTTATTAGTTGAAATATCTTCAGTACCGTAATTTTGTTGTACAAATTTCATTTGATGTTTTAGCAGTCTGAAAATATTCTATTCTAGCATTTGAAGCCAGGTTGTACGTTACCAAAACCCCAAGTAATTCTGGAAATATTTTTAATATCTCACATACATTTATGTATAGGTCTAAATAATGGCTGGTGTTTGTAGTTTACACCAATAAAGAAGATTTGATGTTATAAGTACTGTTAGTGATTTTACCATGAATGCACTTTAATGGATCTTGTGTGTGTGTCTGTGTGCAAGTAGTCTTGATAACTAGGAATGTGTAAAATGTTACGGATAGTCTTGTAGTGTGTGCCTATTTAACCACATGGTCTGCTGGATTTGTTTGTTTTTTTTATTGGTTTTTCTGACTGAGCATCCACTCACAACGGGATTGTTAAGTGCCTTGGTGCAATTGTTAGATGCCGTTCAGTTTAGATTAGTTCTTTTCGTCTGTACGTGGGCAAGTCTGCACTCATTTTCTGTTTCAGAATGTTACTGGATGAAAGTATTGTTAGCTCAAATATACTGCAATCCATTGAAAATGCATGACGGTTTTGTAGTTAAAAATAAAAAAAGATGGAAGAAGAAATAATAAAACCTTTAAGTTAAAGGCACAGACCCTAGTTTTTAAACACTAAGGTATATTTTTCACCAAGATCCTACTTTCAGTGCATGAAAATGGACACTAAGTTTGGTTAATTGACAAACCTGTAATAAATATGAATACAACAGAGTGAAACAAGAGTCTGTGATGTTGAAATGCCCTTTAAAAATATGAAAACATTTATTTTGTGGCATTAGAAACACCAGACGGACCAGAAACACTTCGGTTGTACGGACATGGATAATCTTAACAATAAAATATAAGTAATGTTTGATATAAGTGATCAAAAATGACTCTTAATAGTGAAAAATATTCCTGTGTGGTTAAAAACTAGGGTCTGTCTTTTTTAATGTTTTTTGTTATTTCTTCTGTTTTATTTTTTATTTTTATTTGATTTTAACTGATGTTTTTTTTAATAAATATGTGTGTTCTGATAAGCTATAAATAACTTCAAAAACAATATACAAGGGTTTGAGTTATCATGTGTTTTATAACAACCTGATAATGCGAGAAATCAATAACAATTGAAAATTGGGTGATGCATTTTCAATGGAGTTTGGTATATATATCATTTTTTTCTTCTTTTATTTTTTTCGCCTGCTTTCTTCTTATTTATTTATTAGTTAGTTATGACCCTGCAATATATGTAGTTGTAATTATTTAAAATAATTATTAATGTTTTTTTTGTTAATTTTTTCTTGATGTCTCTATACCTGATCTAATATATATGTTACTTCATTTATTGTGATATTATGGTGCTTTGTTTGTTATGTATTTTATTATATTTAATATCGTAATAAAGACATTATCTTTATTATGAGCAAGCTACCTTTATATGAATTAATAGTTCTTTTCCTTGACCAAACTCATGTTTATTTTTACACTAATTATATAATTTTGTGCCAAATATGTCATGGGTTTGTGATAACGTATAGTTAGCTGAATATATTGGCTAGGTGGCGTGGAAAAAAACAAGTAGATCTTGAGCTGTATGAAAGAGTTAAAATAAAGAAAATACATGATACAATTTGAAGTTGCTTCTTTATAATATAAAATACATAAATTTATCATATAATATCTTACATTTTCAGTGCAATCAAAGTAGAGCTTATGTGATATTTTTCAGATCACATACTTTAAGAATTTGTTAACTTTGCAGATTAATCGAGGTCTCGGCACTAGGTTTATTGACATTTAAGCAAACGTACTTGGGTGACACTCCATGATTGACTTATGCATTCATAGTCATCAAATAAAAACATTTCAATGGCAATTTGACACTGAAAGCTGCCCAGCATTAAAAAAATGTTAGGCATAACTTTATTTTGATGTAAGGACATCCAAAATGATATCATTCGAGTTTGACGTCATTTCCATTCAAAAATACACCGCGCCACATATTCTTATGTCATTTGAATATCTAGTAATGGCGGATTGGAATTAAAGTTGCCTGTACAGTTTACAAAAACATGTTTTATTAAGCTTGAGATTATATGATAAAGAGATTATTAACCTTGTGTATTTCGGTATCATCATTATCATATATTAGGAATAAAAATAATGTATTATGCTTACCAGAGGCTCACATAATACAGTTTTTATTCCTAATATATGATATTGACAGTACCGAATTACACTCTGATAATAACGTCTATATATTATATAACATTTAGTGAAATACACATATTTTAAAATATCAGTAAAATAAATGTATTATCAGTCACTCAGTAATGATTGTCACTGTAGACAGTGTTATCTTCATTTTAAGAAAGCCGGAACTATTTTGCTGCTGGTATTTAAAAAATAAAGGTAAATTGCTAAAAGTTATATAATAAATAGAAAATTTTATCTTTTTTTGTCAAATATGATTTATATCCCATCTCGTGAAGTTTGCAATCATATCACACTTGTCGCACAAGCGCAACTCGTGAGATATGATTGCAGACTTCACGAGATGAGATCTAAATGATATTTGATAGAAAACATGAAATATCCTCCATATAGATCACCTGGTATCCTAAAGCTTCTTTAGTAATGTCAGGTCCCTTCCCCTTCCCTTTGAGCAGGGTTAAGAAAACCATATATAAAAGTTTAAAAGTTTGTTTTGTTTAACGACACCACTAGAGCACATTGATTTATTAATCATCGGCTATTGAATATAAAACATTTTGTAATTTTTACGTATAGTCTTAGAAAGGAAACCCGCTACATCTTTTACATTGGTAGCAAGGGATTTTTTTATATGCACCAGCCTACAGACAGGATAGCACATACCACAGTCATGGTGCACTGGCTGGAATGAGAAATAGCCCAATGGACCCACTGATGGGGATCAGTCCAAGACCAAATGGTGGTAAAGCAAGCATTTTACCACGGCTTCGTTTTGCCCTTGGAATATATAAAGTACTAAGTGTATGGGTAGGCCTACAGGTAGAGTGTGTTGTAATAATTATTTACCCTTTGAATCCTAATGTATTGGTATACTGATAATATCACGCATCCCTAGGTGTTTGGGTGGGACGTAGCCCAGTGGTAAAGTGTTTGCTTGATGCACGGTTGATCCAGGATCAATCCCCATCGGTGGAACCAACTGGTGTAATAAACGCTGTGGTATGTACTATCCTGTCTGTGAGATGGTGCATATAACAGATCTCTTGCTGCTCATCGATAAGAATAGCCCATAAAGTGGCAACAACGGTTTCCTTTTTCAATATCTGTGTGGTCCTCACGCCATATACTCAGTGTGTTCAGTGTGCCGTTAAATAAAACATTTCCTTCCTACCTTAGGGCCCAGTGGTACAGTGCCCGCCTGATGCGCGGTCAGTCTAGGATCGATCCCCGTCAGCTAACCACTGGGGTTTTTTTCTCTCGACATAACCATATGTCCGACGCCGATATAACCGTAATTATAATGTGTTGAGTGCGTCGTTAAACAAAAAAAACAAAAAAAACAAACATCCTACCTTAGGGGTCAATAAGTTTGAATGTCATAACTTTGATTTTATGCACACAGTGCCTTGTCCATGGTGGTTAACTGATGCAAACTGAGAAGCCTAGACCTGTTAGTCATTAAATGTACTTCCCACTCGAAATAATTTGGGCAATATATTAATATATATATATTGTTTGAAATATTCTATGTACATCTTTGTTTATGAAAGCTATAAAAAGGTATTGGGTTCTGCACTGGCATCGCTACCAATCTTGATCGGACTGCTGGTGCTCCCTTGCACCCGCCAGTGCAGGTGGTCCCTTCTTTGCCCTCCCCATCTTTCTGTCCTGGCTCCTGTGCCCATGACAGGCATGTGCTACAACAACTTATTCTGAATGTGCACGTAAAGCCCTATGACCTGACCTGACCTGACCTGCACTGGCATGCTCTATAAAGTTGCTGTCCTACAGTTGAGCTGTATATCCTGGTTGAAATCAGCTCTCCGTTGTAAATAAAGTGCCAGGCGGCGAGTCATGGCTGCAGCCTTTGTCATAACTTATTTTGGAATCAGTCTTGGGCTGAGATACGGTATTGTATACATTAATGGAAGATTTGGCTTTTACATTATCTAGAAATGGACTAACAGGTAGATTAACATATATTTTAAATTTTCTCAGGAAAAAAACCCCTATGTTTTGAAGGTGAAGCACATTAAAGATAATGTTTTTGTTCTGTTGAACTAATGTCTAGTCCTGGTTACTACAAACACATTAAACCACAATCATAATCAGGTACTGTCGTGTTTTTGTCTCGAGAGTTATTTTTATTTTATCTGCTTAGTATTTTGTGAGGGTTTTTGTGGTGTTGTTTTTTCTAAGGTGTGATGAAACAGTAGTGATCAGGAACAGGGGGAGCTGGGGGTGGCTGTTCCCCTCCACTTAAGAATGAAAATGTACATTTTGGGGTCCTATTTGACATAAATAAAGATAAAGCTCTGGTTTGTGCCCCCTTTCTAGAGACTGAACCCCCTTCTTTACTAGAGAATGCCCCTCCTCCAGATATTGTTCCTATTTACCAGATAGTGAATGCTATACCATACAGCATGTGTATGAAGCTAAAACAAGAGTGATATTTTTTTTGTTTTTATTTGATTTCTGGTTTAACTGTGGTATAGAGTTTTCAAATTATTTCAGCTTGTATGTTTTAAATGGGCATCATATCTGCTATGTTTATGTCTTAATGGGTGTTTTTGTTTGTTGTTTTATCTGAAAGTATACATATGTGCGTATAGCAGAGTTGTGAGTTACTTGATAGCATAGTGTCCATACTAACTAGCCTGAAAGTAAAACTAAAGCCCTAATCAAATCTATAACACAACATGTTTTTACTTATTGCATACGGTTTGCGACCATTTCTTAAATTAAAACTTGAAAACTGTATTTATCATTATGATGACAGTACTAATATAAATAACAAGCATAATAATAAAGATTAACAAATTGCCTTTTATATTTGAATGTGTCAGAATTATCAACTGGCCTCGGTGGCACAGTGTTTAAGCTATAGGACTACAGGTTGGTAGGTACAGGGTTTGCAGCCTGGTACCGGCTCCAACCAAGAGCGAGTACTTAAGTGCTCCATGGGTAGAACGACCATCAAAATTGCGCCAAAA
>JAECMU010050163.1:8778-25933 GCA_016106625.1 Dracogyra subfuscus | reverse complement strand
GTTTTCGATTCCACCATTCATCGACCCTCAGCAGGCACAACTGTCACCATCCATGACCTCTTCTACAACCTGCCAGTCAGAAGAAAGTCCATGACAGAGAGTCTGGAGCTTGAGAGGATCCGACACAGGATGGAAGGCATCGCACTAATCCACCCAAACATCAGCTTCTCACTCAGGAATGATGTCACTGGTCATGTTCTCTTGCAGACGCATAAAAGCAGCTGCATGCTTACAGCGTTTACTTATTTATTTGGTCCCGGAAAGTCCAAGTGCTTGTGTCCAGTGTCCACCAGTCGTGATGGCTTTCAGGTTGAAGGGTATATGGGCAAAGAACCACATTATAACAAGGAACTGCAGTTTATTTACATAAATGGGAGAATGGTATTGAAAACAAAAATACATAAATTGATTAATCAGATTTTGAGTAAGTCTCTGGTTTACAAAAGAAAATCAGTTACTTCAGAAGGTGAAAATACTGTTAATTCAAGTCCCACAAAGCAGAATGAAAGGTATTCTATATTTGTCTTGAATATCAAATGCCCTCTTGATGTCTATGACATTACTTTTGATCCAGCAAAAACCCTGGTTGAATTTAAAGACTGGACGGTCCTCACAGCATCTATAGAGTCGATGGTGTGGAGTTTCCTTAAGAAAGAGAACCTTGTTTCTTTAGCTGATGCTAACTGCTTAGTCTTGTCTCCTGATAAAACTGTTGTAGACACGGAAAAACAGTCCACTGGAACTCAGGAGTCTGAAACAAATAATGATGTTGAGTTAGAGTCCACCAGAAACAAAAATGATGAAAGTCAGACAAAGACTGGTGATATTGACTCAACAGACAATGCCTGGACTGAAAGAGAAAATAAAAAGCAGTTTGTTGAAAATATTGGTGACAGGATTTCGACACACAACATGATGCAAGGTCTTCATTCACAGATGGTTACCCGGATTTCTAATTCTAATAATGTCCAGGGTAACATTGAAGTAACAGAAGATCATTCTGACAGGTCTTCTGAATTGGACATTGTGAATGTTGACAACAGTAACCAGGGTAATGCTAGTGCATTGTCACTAGTATCAGAACAACAAAGTGATGAATCCACAGTTTCCATAACCCCTCATGATGGTGTTCGATCAATTGCAACAAATATTGCCATCTCTGATACGGAAAGCAAAGACACAGACTCTCCTATACTAATAGCAGAAGTTTCTACAGATACTATGTCAGGTTCTTGTCTGAGAACTCCAGATAGACCTACAGTACATGTCTGCATGAGTCCAAAGATTGCAGTAATGCCATCCACAAACACGTGTTCAGTTTCAAAGACTGAAGGAAGGTTTGAGTCAAGTGGGAATAATCAAAGTCATTCCTGTGATTCTGATATGGAGACAGAAGATCCATTAATAAGCCCATTGAAAATGTTGTATAAAGAAAAGTGTGTTCAGAGTCAACATTTAAATAGATCAAATGCTGAGAATGAAAGATACCTGAAGCCAGGATTGGAGAGTACAGCCCAGAAAGGGGTTTTGTCATATCCTGGGCATCCAAACAGATTAGAACAGACTGCAGTGGCTAACAGTTTCAAAGAAAAGATCCAGCTTTCATTGGGTCAGTTGTATTCCAGAAGAACTGCCACAAATATGAATAAAATCAGTCGCATCACACTGACTCCGGAGAAGAGGAAAGCATCAAGAAGTTTCAGACTACAGATCAGTGAGAATCTGGCTGCAGGTGGATTCATTGATCCTGCCTTCAATAAAGTTTGTGATTCAGATGATTTACCCAGTGTTACAAGGCATATTAAACACAGTCTACAAGGAAACCCAGAACTCGTGTCTGAGACAGAATGTAGAGCACATCGTGGTCAAAGTTATAGTACTGTGGATGGTTCTGCTGTGTGTACAGATGTTGTAAAGAATTCTGAATGCACACAGAAAGAAGATTGTGATCGGAGTAGAATTAGTTCTTTAATACAAGCTGAAAATCCACTTCATTTCTCAATTTCTTCATGTTCTAAGGCCAGACAAGTGGACAGAAATCAGGATGCCCTGAAACAATACAGTAGGTGCCAGAATACTGTGACAACACAAACCTCTCCTGATTTGCAAAATAGCTGTTTGGAAAGTAGTACCAGAAAGAAGGAATCTAAGCTAGGTGTGAGGAAACGATTGCATCCTTCTTGTCATTCTTCGTCAACTGTAGCCTCAAAGTTATCAAAGTTGGTGCAAGCAAATGCACACAAGAATACAAAGGGTAATATCTCTGCTAAAATGGAAAGTTCTGGAAGCAGACATAGATTTATGACTTCTGCTTCATTTTTTGAAACTCCTAGAACAGTCTTTGCAAGACTTTCTGCTCAGACTGAAAATGCTGTGTCTAGACCTGAAACGACTGTTGATACACAACATGGGACATGTGTACAAAATGTTCACGAGAGGTTAAATTCAAACAGTTACAATCAGACTGGTGGATCATCGGATCACATTGATGTGTGTTATACAGGAAATAACAGATTACCTCCAAAGCATTTTCTTCAAGATTGTAATAGTCGAACTGAAAAACAGAATAAAGATTCATATGGTCTAAAGTTTCATTCTGATAAAGTAGAAGTGCCTAGATGTGTCATACAGTCACATGAAGAAAAACTTGGTGACAAGAGATGTGATCTGAGCATATCTGAAACTGTTTCTAATCCATGCAGTTTGGCCAGTTTTAAAGACAATGGGCTAATTAAAAAAACAGACAACATACTAAACGCAGTACCGATTGATATTTCTAGTAACGACAGACATCTGATTAAAAATATACATTATAATCAAGATGGTGTACAAAACCTAGTGCATTTAGACGATGATTGCGCCAGGAGACAGATAACTGAGAATTTACCATTTGTTCAAGATATCACACAAAAACAAGTCCAATTAAATGATACTGGCACCAGCAGAGAGATGATCGAGAATTTACCAAGTGTACTTAGTAACTCTGAAAAGCCAGCCATTACCAAACCAATGAGTGAATTATGTGACAGCACGATTCTGCCAGAAGCTAGTCAAGGGTTTGATGTACCATCTAGACCTGTGATAAATGCAGGACCATCACAAAGTGCTGCATTTCACTCACAAGGGTTTAGTTTGTCTCAGCCAGAAGTAGAAGCAGTTGAGCCTGAATTGAAAGAACCAGACTTGAGCTGTAGGTATTCTTATGAAACACAAGGATTTTCTCCAATGAAGGATGCTGGTGACAGAGATGAACATGTTCTTCAGAAAAGGACTTCTTTATTTTCTGATATATTTACTCCTGTGGAATCAGGTGGTGATATAATGCATAAAGATGCAATATTAGTTTCACTAAATGACACAAATGATTCACAGAGGCCAAGTGTAAGTGATGGGTGGATGTCTTCTGAGATTTGTTGTGGTCAAAGACCTGTACATGGTAAATCTGATTCATTGGAGAATACAGATACATCACCTCTGTACAGTTTGTTGTCCAAGCATTCAGGAAGTCCACCACTTCATCTTGATGATGAACAACTTGCAGCTAGATACAGTTGTCCCAGTCCAAGCCTTTCTGTAGTACACGTGTGTACAGACAACTCCAGTGTAAACTTGGTGAATAAGAATGGTAACACGACAACAAAACATCACACTCATATGGACTCTTCTTGTACAGACAACTCCAGTGTATTAATAAATACCAGTGATGATTTAATGGCAATACCTCACACCCAAATAGACTCTTCTGGGATATGTACAGACAACTCTAATGCAACATTAGTAGATAAGAATGGTGACTCTTCTGCACAACCAGAAACTCAAATGGACTCTTCTTTGAAATGCACAGACAATTCCAGAGTAAGATTAGACATGAATAATGATTTCCCTGTAAACCCTCAAACCCAAATGAACTCTTCTGTGATATGTACACACTACAGCGTAAAATTAGATGTGAATTGTGACACCACTGATAAAGCACACTCTCAAATGGACTACTCTGTGAATTGTATAGACGGTTCTAATGTAATAGTGATAAATGTAAGTGATGATTGCAAAGCAAAACCTTCCACCCAAATGAATTCTTCTGTGATATGTATGGACAACTCCAGTGTAGAATTTATGAAGATGAGTGATGATACGTCTGCAAAATCACAATCCCAAATTAACTCTTCTTTGGCTTGTAAATATATATCCAACATGAACCCATCATTACATTTAAATACCACCATTGAAGAATCACATATTCAAAAAGAGAGTAATAAAATTTCTGATACAATACCTTCAACCTCATCCTCAGAGGAATTCAGGTCAGATAATCTAGAACACAGAAAAAGTGTACAGACAATGATGAATGTGGCAGAAAGAGATGGTAATGGCATGGTGGAATTGGAGCAGGTGCTTGGTCACAACCAATGTGTTGAGGATCGTCCAGATGATTGCTTGATGAAGTCTGCTCAAGATCAGAATCTGAAACACTGTACTGTATTTAATAAGGATACGTCAGAAATGTGGAGTCCTGATTCTCTTCTAGACAGTGCCGAGACAGTGGAGACAGGGACAGCTGGTTGTGACCAGGTGAAAGCATCAACATCATCTTCTGTTTCACATACTCAACCTGATTCACCACAATCTGACAGAGAGCAGATGCAGGATATTTGGAAGAAAGTTGAAGACCCCAAAACAGGTTAGGACCTTTCCACATGAGTTGAAAGGGGGGGGGTTGATGGAAGAGCTGAATTCAGATTTTATATATACCTAGATCTTGCCCTTTAAGGGGAGCTAACTCTCTTACTCCCCATCACTCCAGTCAGAGTAGTTAAAATAGGGACATTTTAACGTTCCCTTAGCATGTACATTTATATGGTATCAGTATGCTAATATATCTTAAATGACTCTCCATAATCTAAGTTACGGGAGCAATTAATCATTCAGCTCATTTTTGTTTTTCATGTTGAGGTCTGGTGTACTCCCCACCCACAAAATATAATGTTATTTTATGGAAGTACATGTATGCATAAACATATACTATGATAGACCCACAACATAATTATAGTGTGAACACCAGATAGCAGTCTCATATTCTCTAACCAGTGTTCCATGACTGGTGTTTCATTGGTTGTTGGAATGTGCTGTGCAGTGTATGAAGGAAGGACGGAAATGTTTCATTTAACAACACTATCAACACATTTTATTTATGGTTATATGGAGTCAGACCTATGATTAAGGACCACACATATATTGAGAGAGGAAACCCACTGTTTTCACTTCATGGGCTACTCTTTTCGATTAGCAGTAAGGGATCTTTTTATATGCAGCAGGGGATCAATGATCCCACTGACGGGGATCGATTCCAGACTGACCATGCATCAAGTGAGTGCTTTTCCACTGGGCTATGTCCCACCCATCAGTGTACGAAAGTCCATTAAAAAGATCTCTAGCTCCTAATTAAAAGAGTGTCTCTTTAGCTGCTTTTCATTTATTTTGCTCTGAAACTTTTGATCCGAAAAAGCTGTTCAAAAGACAATAAATACTGCAGCAGTTCACAACAAAGAAATCTCTATTAGTTGATACACAGTTATACTGCATGAATGTTTGTAGTTTGTATGTTTCATGTTATACTTTTGTTTATTTCAGCTGGTGTACTGTATGTGAATACACTCACTGGCAACACTATGTCTGAAGACGAGTGGCACATATTCAATGCTCAAGATTCGAATGAACAAGGTTTGTAATCATTTTCAGTTTTTTCAATTGTTTCAGGATTAATAGTAAATTAATTCTTGGGTGAGCAGAAACATTTGCTAAATTAAACTTTACAAATTACCCAATTATTTTGCTACAAAATATAAATTATTACCTGAAAATTATTTCGCCAAATTAAAATACAATTTACCAGTTGTTCTTAAAATTCGCAATTGACAAATTTGGCGAGTGCTAGAGCTAGCCGTGTGTTCATATCCCAACCTAAAAGCAAGTGAACCAAGCAAGGCACACATGTAATTGTATACATGACTGTTGGGCTGATGGGTGGGGTGGAGGGATGGGGATGTGTGTTAAATTTGGTCAACTCTTCTGAAGGTAAACATGTCTTAAGCAGTCTAATACATGTATATACTATTTCTGGAAACGCTCAAATTAAGGAACAAGAATATAAGAACAACGATTCTAGTAATTGTTAAATAAATAAATAGAGACAAAAGATCTTTTAAAAGTAAATAGGGATTAATATTTTAATATTTTCTTATACAATCTGATGATTTTTAACAGGAGCAAGTGCCTCTGGAGGTTTGGCTAGCATTGCTTCCCTATCACCGACAGAGAAGCTCAAACTTCAAGCAATGCTGAGTTCTCATCTTGAAGCGTCCACTGGAGACAGAGGTGTTAAGTGGAGATCTTCCTCCAGTTGGGAGTCAGCAGGTATTACACAGTGCTGAGGTGGGATGTAGCCCAGTGGTAAAGCACTCGCCTGATGCGCGGTCAGTCCAGGATTGATCCCTGTCAGTGGGCAAATTGAGATATTTCTCATTCCAGCCAGGACACAATAACTGGTATATGAAAGACTGTGGTATGTGCTATCCTGTATATATGGGATGGTGCATATAGAAGATCCCTTACTACTAATAGAAACATGTAGGAGGTGTCCTCTCTATAATGTCGAAATTACGAAATGTTTGACATCCAATAGCTGGTGATTATAAATCAATGTGCTCTAGTGGAGTCATTAAATAAAATATACTTTTGACACAGAGCAACTGTGACTTACCTTGTGTACCTACAAGTACACTGTAGTGTATGAAATAATACACAAAACTTTTTTTATATTTTAAATTTCAAATTAATTCTCTTGGTTTTAATATTGAAGCTGTTTTTGTGTTGTAACCTGTACACAGACTACACGACAAGTACGTTTATTCCTATGCCTGAGATCCTGCTTTTGGATTGTTTATATCCATCTTATGTTTTATAATCATGATAGTTAGGATTATTATTAATACATTGCAGATTCTGCTGGTATCTCAAGCTTGTTGTCAACGTGGAGTAACCCAGTGTTTGAAAAACCCAAACAGGTCAGTTAATATCACGCACATATTGAGTATACAGTCAAACCTGTCTTAAGCAGCCACACAAGGGAGTAGATAAAAGTGGCCACTTAAGACAGGTGGCCACTGATTACAGGTTGCTTCATATATACTTTAAAACATATGTTGTTGTTTCTTGTTTTAGCGTCTTTACTGCTAATTAATAGATGTGTGCTTCACAGTTCACTATAAATCAACTTTTGACATGTCTCCTTACGGAAAAACTGCATCTGGAATGTATAAACTTGACCGTTCTCAACAAGTTTGTTTTCTCTTTCCATTTAATTATTTAATTTCTACTTCATGCAGTATATTGTCATAGTAAGTGAATCTACAAATGTCAAAGGTAGCCTACCCAGATGCTTTCCATAATCATATTTTCTTAATTGATACACAGTAAAGATGTCAGAACTGAATGGGTACTAGTATTCCTGAAGGTGTGAAGATCGGTTATTTGCCGTGCCTTGTCGCTGTTGTTAAATATCCCTTTTAGATAATGGTAAACATTTACTGTGGCCACTTAATACAGGTATCTAGTAATTTGGGATCCAATTTGGGTGGCCAGTGGCAATGTTAGACAGGTGACCGCTTATTACAGGTGCATTTACGTTATAAATTGTTTGGGAGGGAAAAAAGTGGTCTCTTAAGGCAGGTGAACACTGAATACAGGTGGCCGCTAGGACAAAAAACATTACATCAACTAAAAGTCAAAACCAAAACAAGTTGAGCTTCAAACTTTACAACAAAAATAAATCAGTCTAATATCCATAGATATCTTGGGGCCGCATATAGCCCAGTGGTAAAACGCTTACTTGATGCACGGTTGGTTTGGGATCAATCCTTGCCCATTTGGTTATTTCTTGCTCCAGTCAATGCACCACGACTGGTACATCAAAGATTGTGGTATGTCCTATCTTGTCTATGGGATGGTGGATATAAAAGATCGCTTGCTGCTAATAAAAAAGAGTAGCCCATAAAATGGGGACAGTGGGTTTCCTCCGTCAATATCTGTGTGGTCTTTAACCATATGTCCAACACCAAATGACTGTAAATAAAATAAGATGATGGTGTCGTTAAGTAAACCATTTTCTTCCCTCCATAGATATCTTAAGCCATCATATGACAAATTGTTTTAAATATGTAGACATGATATTAGAGGTTGTTTTCAGGTACTTGTAAGAAACAAAATTAATTATCTCGCAGTTAAACTGATGGTTGTTTTCAGGTAGCCGTGAATGTAGAAGTTCACCATGATACCTTCTCCGCTGGCAGATGCTTCCAGAGTCTTTATCCAACTCGATTTACAAAGAAAATGCTGCAAGATGTTAAGGTATGTTTTAAAAACTAATACTAAATACTAACTTGATGCGTGGTTGGTTTGGGATCGACCTCCATCAGTGGGCCCATTGGGCTATATCTCCAGCCAGTCCACCACGACTAGTAAATTAAAGGCTGTGGTATGTGTTATTCTGTGTGTAGGATGGTGCATGTAAACGATCCCTTGCTGCTAATCAAAAAGAGTAGTCCATGAAGTGTTGACAGTGGGTTTCCTATGTAAATATCTATGTGGTCCTTAATCATATAACCATAAATAAAATGTGCTGTGTGCGTTGTTAAATAAACCATTTCATTTTATTCAATACTAACACCTGACAAGATACCAATTGGAAACAAATTTGGTTCAGAAGCAGAGCTTCTTTAAAATGTGTGGCAATTATGGTATTAGTTGTAGCACATGATGTAGAAGAGGAGAAAGAAGCAGCAATGTCTGCTACATCGTCTATTCATTTTTTATCAGAAGCAATCAGGCAGGAATGGCATACCATGGCTATAGAGTTTATGGGATGCAACTTTGACTGTATAATATGTTTTAATTGCTGTAAAATAATATGACACTAGGTGCTCACTGTCTCTGTGTTCTCTTAGGTGCTTGGTCAGATTGATAACAAGTTCATTGCCTGTGTCCTGAAGACCGATGACAAGAATACATCACAAGGTAAAACTCCATGCAGTGTCTTTAGCATTTTAAACATTCATGTTTATATAATAGGTAAACACTTTTTTTGTACAAAATTAAGATACATGTAGATAATAATATTTGGCAGAAATTGTTAACATTCCACCATACCACCCCCAGATATTTTCCAGATTCCATGGTTATTCTCAGACTAGATTGTTATTAGCTAATTTCCATAGTTTGTGAGCATCCTTTACAATATAATGATGACTTTATCTTTATGATCCTTGTCCTCTGTGGCTGTTTTTACTGTCATTATTAAAGCATTAATCTGTGTTGCCTTGTATTCTAACTGCAGTGAAATGCACCAGTTAGATCTGTAGTAAAAAAGATGTGAGAAGAAATAATAAAACATTTAACTCATTTCATATAACTAGAAGTAGATGTATTCTGATATGCAGTAAATAGCCCTAAAATTGTATACAAGACTAAGGGTTATATATTTGTCTTACAAATGCAGTAACAATAACAAGTGGAGATTCTGTGGTGGGTTGTCAGTGGACAGTGTTTCTACCAGAAAGAAGTTTTGGGGTAAGGTGCTAGGGAAATGAATGCAGCTACAGTATACAGGGCGTATGGGTGACCTCCTCCAGAAAGAAAATGGATTACGTTTAGTTATAAGGTTAAAATAAGCACACAGTAATGATAAGAATAATTAATTTTGTCAAAAGGTTAACTTAAAAAAAAAAAAATATGCCCAAAAATGTGGGTATGGTGCCATACACTACTTATTTCAGTATATAATCAGTGTCTCTGATGTAACACAGATTTATGTGTTTTATTTGTTCTAGTTCCCAATTTAATCGTCCTGGTGGACCAGCATGCCGCCCACGAACGTGTTCGACTAGAACAGCTGACAGAAGGTGAGTTGGCCAGCATGAGATTTAACCAGGCATTCTGTAGTACCAAATATGGACCCCATATCAAAATCATGTGGAACCGACTGCTCCCACTTTGTTTGTAATTATGTCTGTTGTAATAAATTCATTTAACAATGGTGCATTGCACCATTCAGTGGTCGTATAAAACCCAACTGATCCAAGGCTAGTTTGGATTAGCAGAAAATGTCACCAAATTATCTATCAAATTTCAAAGACTGAAGAACCCAGTTACTTTTTAAAGAAAATATCAATTATTTCATGTAATTATTTTGCCAAATTAAAATAAAATTTGCCAATTTTTTGATATTTTAAATTAACAGTTTGTGTATTTGGTGAGTACCAGAGATAGCCCTGCATCCCAATTGTGATTAAATTGTGCTACGTTCCCCAACCCCATCAGACCAGGAACCCTGGTGAAATATCTAGAATAAATCCCAGCTTACTTAGGTCTGATTTCTCACTGATGCTTTAATCACTGTTCATGTTTACAGACCTACATGTTTAGGGGAAGCAATTACTCTCATTTCACATCACTCCTCTAAGGTTAGTTCAAGGACAGTAATTTTTAGCTCCCCTTAACATGTGCATTTATGTGGTATCTTAAGATGCTCAGTATCATTGGGAGAAAACTCTAGTTCCTCAGTTCAAATAGATATGAGAGAGCATCAACTGAACTGCATTGCACAAACATTATTTAGTTTTGATTTCCATTCAAAGTTTGTTTGAACTGAATGAGTTTATATATGAAAACTGAGTTCAAGTTTTCAGTTCCTCTTATTGGAACCACTGGTGAGACGCTGAGTCTTAGATCACCATTCAAGTACAGCCACTATGTTTCAACATGTCTGTCATATTAGTTTCAACTAGAAGCAGTCCTTTCATTTTGGTACGTCACTACAAAATATTCATTTGTTAATTTTGACTTCTAGTTTAGTTTAATAGTTTTAGGTCATCTGAGCCAAAAGCTTAAGTGATCTATTGTTATTAAAGAAAGAAAAGAAAGAAATGTTTTATTTAACGACGCACTCAACACATTTTATTTACAGTTATATGGCGTCAGACATATGGTTAAGGACCACACAGATATTGAGAGAGGAAACCCACTGTCGCCACTTCATGGGCTACTCTTTCTGATTAGCAGCAAGGGATCTTTTATATGCACCATCCCACAGACAGGATAGCACATACCATGTCCTTTGATATACCAGTCGTGGTGCACTGGCTGTGACGAGAAATAACCCAGTGGGCCCAGACCAACCGCACATCGAGCGAGTGCTGTACCACTGAGCTACGTCCCGCCCCTATATTATTGTTATTAATGTCCGTCTGTTGTCATGCGAAAAGTTTTCACATTTTTGACTTCTTCAAAACTACTTGACCAATTCCTACCATGTTTAGTATTATTGTTTCTTTTACTACAGATTTGTATGTGGATGATGATGTTGGTGATTGTTCTATTAAGCAGTCTCAACTAATTCCTCCAAAAGCCTTGCGTGTCACGGATGAAGAAATTCGTCTGATGAAATCTTTTAGAACAGAAATCAACAGGATTGGTTAGTTTAATCATTGTTTAATCACATTGAAAACATTTTATTTTATTTTTATTATACCAATGTCAACACTTAATTTGACAGAATGTAACTAGGTAATTCTTTAAACTTTGATTTTAATATAATAATAATAATTGTACAATATTTTCAGGTAGAATGTGACTTGTGGAACTATGGTTATAAAATTTTAGGCTTTTAATTTTCCGTACAAAATAATGCACAGTCTGTTTAGTATTGATCCCCATGGGTTCATTGGACAATTTCTCACTTTAACCAGTGCTCGACAACTGGTTAACAAAGTCCATGGTATGTACTATCCTGTCAGTGTGACGCTTCATATAAAAGATATCTTGCTGCTAATCAAAAAGGATGCCCATTGTGTAGGGCAGCAGGTTTCATCTCCAATTATCTGTGTGATCTTTAATTATATGTCCAATGTCATATAACCATAATTAAAACGTAATGAGTGTGTCATTAAATAAAACATTCCTTCCATTCATTCTAGATTCAAAATGATTGCAGTTTGAGATCAGTTTGTGAACACTGAATGTAGAAAGAAAGAAAGAAATGTTTTATTTAACGATGCACTCAACACATTTTATTTACATATATTGCCACTTCATAGGCTGCTCTTTTCAATTAGTAGCAAGGGATCTTTTTATATGCACCATCCAACAGACAGGGCAGTACATACTATGACCTTTGATATGCCAGTTGAGATGCACTGGCTGGAACGGGTAATAACTCATTGGGCCCACTGACAAGAATTGATCCCAGACCTGACTGCACATTGAGTGAGTGCTTCACCACTGGGCTATGTTCCACCCCCACTGAATGTAGACATTGAAGCATAAAGTTGTGTATATTTATTGTGTGCTGTTACAAAAAAGCATGATCTGTAACAAAAAAGCAAAAAAGCAAATGAAAACCCAAATACCACCTCATTTTGTTTCAACATATTTTCATGCTTATATCCAATTAAGGTTCAAGCACGATGTCTTGGACACACACCTCAGCTATCTGGACTGTGTCCAGGACAGTGGGTTAGTTGGTTAGTGGTTGGTTGAGAAAGAAGAGGGTGTAGTGGCCTTACACCTACCCATTGAGCCATTAACAACTCGCTCTGGGTTGGAGCCGGTACCAGGCTGTGAACTCTGTACCTACCAGCCAGTAGTCCAATGGCATAACCACGACACCACTGAGGCCAATTATACCTCCTCAGGTAGTAACAAAATCCTTAAAGAAAGAATATTTTAAAAAATGGAAAATATAAATAACCAAGCTCTTTCTGGTAAGATGATTGCTCAAAATATTTCATAGTTGTTTATTTTGATTACTCCAGGAACACAAACTGAAGAGTGTGTATTTTTATATCTGTAGGAATCACCTTCACATGCAGCGGTACAAACAAAAACCAAGTGAACATTCACACTGTCCCAGCATGCATTGTGGAGAGAGAGGCTAACGAACTGAAAAGAAAACGGGACTCAGTTGCTATGGAGATGGTAGAGGTACTGAATTAATCATTCAGTTTGTTTTAAACTTTAATGCCACCTGAATGGTTTTTTAATATTAGTAATGGGTAATACCATTTTTCTTTAAATGTAAATGTTATTATTCTGTTATTTCTACATTTATAACAATGTGAAATACCAATTTGGCTTTGATATATTATTTAATATGTTGTAACTAAAGACCTATTCACCACCTAAATCTAGACATTGTCTGAAAACGTCATAATTGATACAAGTACAAGAATGGTACACATTCATGGAAATATAAATCATAAGAAAAGGGGGCACGATGTAGCCCAGTGGTAAAAGGGCGTGCCTTATCCGTGGTCGGTCTTGGATCAATTCCTGTCAGTGGACCCATTGGGCTATTTCTCGTTCCAGCCAGTGCATCACGACTAGTATATCAAAGTCTGTGGTATGTGCTATCCTATCTGTTGACTGGTGCTACTAATGGATAAATGTAGCAGGTTTCCTAGACTATATTTCAAAATTACCAAATGTTTGACATCCAACATCTGATGATTAACAAATCCGTGTGCTCTAGTGAAATTATAACTTAATTTTCATAAGCAAAGAAAACCCCCCATGATAACCTAATGTTTGGAATAGATCTCTAATAACAATTGATTAAATTGTGTACTGGGTAATCATTAAAAGACTTTCTTTTCCCTTCTTATTTTGCTTCAGAACTTATTAAAGTTTTGCTTTCCAAATACCCTAGCTAACCATCGTCATTTCATATTCTTTTTAGGTTTTGCTGAAAGACCATATTCAGGTATTTATATTCAGATTCGTAAATGTTTTATTTCATTGATTTTTAAAATTATTATTAAGAAAATTTGGGGGTAGTAACCTACTTAATTGATTTTTAAACCAGTTTTGATCTACAAACAAATTATTATTTTATTTTAATACAGAATAAAATAACATATATCTATTAATATCACATTGTTTTCCTTTATTTTAACATATTATTTTGGATTACAGAATTAATAATGACTTGTGAAACAGTGGCTGTTCATATTAAATGAGGGATACTAAATCTTATATTTTGAATGACTTGTTCTGCAACGACCATGTTAAAAAGCTGGATATTGGTTTACTTTTTACTTTTTTATTTTGAATATCACTGAAGTGCAGAACTGTAATACACATGACATTGTGTTATGGTTATATACTAACTGGTTACACAAATACAATTCATGTAACCCAAACAGTTGGTAACATATGTCAAAATCATGTGAACCAATTTCAGGTTACGAAACATTTTGACATAATGTCCACTGCTACCATAAAAAGGTTTCATGACACTTAAGCTTGCATTTATGGATGTCTATCTCCGTGCATTTGTTTAAATATTAATTTTAAATAAACTGATTTGGAAATGATATAGTATTTTTCAAGTGTCCCAAATTAGTCAGGTAAATATATTAAAAATAGTTTGTAACACTTAATTTTAAAGTTGTTCACATGAATTTAAATTTGCATAACTGATGTAAACAAAAAAAGGTTTGCATGAAATATTGTGCCCTGTAGTAGGTGAGACATTTAATTCCATGAAGTTCATATATTCAGTTTATTTTCACAAAATATTTTCAGGGATGTAAGAGGGTCTGGAACAAAACAGCTTACTGTGGTCAGAGTCTAGGGGCTGCTCTAAGGTCTCTGAAGGAAAATTGTTTTCAACCCCTGGAACTGTTAAAAATTGCATTCAATGCTAACAAATCTAAACTGGCTATAACTTATAATATAAGGCACACATCATACACTTGAAACCGTGAAAACATGCAAATGAACCTTTTGTGGTCAACAGTATTGAGTATCATGTTTTTGGAAAAGGAAATGGAAAAGCGTATTTACGTGTTCCTGTATAGCTCTCGCATCTGTGTATTTTGTACTTGCTTGCTACAGAACATGAACATCTTTGTTACAGCTGCTGAAGAATACCGGTGGGGCTAGAAGTCAGCTGCCCCAGACTCTGCATAAAGTGTTATGTTCACAAGCATGTCATGGTATGAAAAATGATTTCTAGATTTCTTTTCTGCACACCTTCCTATAATCTGGATTAATATTATGATTCTTTTTTCTTTTCAACATCACCTGTCCTCAAACTAGTACATATTCCCCTAAGGATAGTAGTCTGGTTCAAACATCCCAACAGCCAATAGGATTGCCTAAGTTCTTGTACTGCACACTTAACTTCCTTCTTTTCCCTGAGGTGATGCATCTATAAAAGAGAAAAGTGTTCTCCATTTTAGAGCAAATACATACTTTAGTGCACGTTCATTTATTAATATAGATATGGTTTTCCTTCTAACTCCTGATGGACATATCATGTACCTCACCAGTATTATTATTTTTACTAAGTTATGGTCCATTAACTTAGGGCCCAGATAGGGGATAGGTATTGCTTTAACAGTACTATCAGAATGCTATTTAAATTTTTAAACTTTATTATACTGTATTATACATTTAATTTTAATTAGGTTTATTCAGATATTAAACATATATTAATTTTATACCTGAATATATTTGCAGGTGCGGTCAAGTTTGGTGATGCTCTTACATTTGATCAGTGTGTTCAGCTGATAGAGAACCTGTCTACATGTAGTCTGCCGTTCCAGTGTGCCCACGGCCGGCCATCGGTCACTCCACTCATTGATCTAGACCACCTGAAATCAAAACTGACACCAGAGGTATCTTAACTGCAGCTGACCTTCTTGCCTAGCTTTTTTTTTTTTTTTTTTTTTTTAAATATATATATTTTTTTTTTTATTGCATAGCATCTGTGATTTTATAGTATCACTTGATGATATTCAACATATTATGTTGGGAATTGATTAAAAATATTTGGTTTCGTTTTCCATGGTGAAAATCTACATGTCAAATCCCAACCAACACTGAAATTAACACTACAGTTACTGATCGGTGACACACAAGTTAGCTTTGCACGTACAAGCACCATAAATAATTGTTTTTGAAAAGATGTTTCAGTTTTGTTAAACCTGGACTTTGTGAATGAAAGTAGAATACTACCCTTAGTCCATTTTAAATTAAATTGCAAATCCTACTAATTTTGAAAACAGAACTTAATATTTTAAATACTATAATTCTTGACAGGATGATGGTATAGTAATATAACAGTCATATGGTGAACATTCAGTGCAGATATGCAAACAATTGTTTAATTATTATACATTTACTATACCATGTAATTATAGTTATATCTATACTGTGTTAATTACTGATATGTTTTTTAACATTTCAGAGAATACGAAGACCAAGCTTGTGGAAAATTTCACGAAATTTGGACATACACAAATAAATAGTCAAATCCATTTAATTGCATATCGGTTTATAGAATAAATCGGTTATTAGTATATTATTGCATAACTAAATACCTATTTAATTTTAGTTTGAAACACAATGTATAAAGTTGTACAACTAATTTTTTACTTACATTTGTTGTAGAAACATATAGCCATTAATATTTTATGCAGAAAATAAATTCAATATGTATTTATACTCATTAAAAGTCTGTTAGTTGGTAACATCTTAAAAATTACAGCCAACTCAGGACAATCACGTTAGGTTTCATTTATGTTTGTAAGTGTAAATACAAGTGTGGAAGGGTGTTTGTACAAATGTCAATATCTTAGTTTGACAGTTACGGGAATGACTGTGTGTTTTAACATTTATCTTGCACTTGTTAACCATGTTACACTTTTTAAATGTTTGCTTATTAACTTTGTCAAATTGTTTCTGTGATACTGCAATATTGTGATATATTTATTTGAAGAATAACAGGCTAACAATGTAAAGCAATCATTATTCTATAAAGATTACGAATGTGGAATTCTCCATTGATTTTGAACAGAATTCATGAAATGTAATTTAAAGTTGAATGTAGAAAATATGCCTCAAAAGAGGAATCTTTGTAAAATCCACTAGCCATGGGATCAGTAATTTAAGAAATTTACTAGCCACAATTAAAAATCTACTAGCCCTACTTTACTTTAAGTAATTGAAGTTTAATAGTTAATGGTAATAATTGGATATGTCACCTAAAGAGAGAGATGGATCTTAAAACACTAAGATTGGGGGTGAGTTCGGGGGG
>JAECMU010050142.1:0-14763 GCA_016106625.1 Dracogyra subfuscus | reverse complement strand
TTGTTTACTTTCCCCACGCAAAAGTCAACAACGTCAGAAATCTTCAAATGTACGTACTGTTGAGCACAAACAACAAAACCACCGAAATAGGGCCCTCACCGAAACAGGGCCACGGATGATATCAGAAACATATGACGCCTGGTTAATTTACGATACTTTTATAGCTAACAATCTGTATGTGGAATTTGTATTATTGTAATCACAGTAATGCTGGGGTTTTTTACAATTTCTGTCTGAACAAAAATGTGTAAAATTTAGTTTTAATTAAAGGTAATTTATCATAGTTGTTAACGATGTCGTTCAGACTTAAGAAAATGCATGTGTATAACCTGCAACCCTTTATTATTATTATGGCAATATGTTTTTGTCGTTTCACCTGTTTTCCCGTGGCATAATTCATTCACTTGTGTAAGGAGCAACAAAGGAATATTAGAAATAGTTAATTATAAAACAAAAGTGTATAAAATAATTAAAAGTCATTATTTGAACACATAATAAAAACGAAACATTGTCGTTTTCGACCGCTCGAATTACGTTTTGGTTGCCGTTTTTTTCTTCTTAAAAAATACCTAATTAAAGATATTTCAAGATCAGAAAGATAACTAACAAACACCAAACACTGTATTTAAATAATTACATTGTTTATATATTATATGTTTAGGACTGTTAATAATTAATAAAAAAATTACAACAACCGTAAATTAATTTATACGCATGCGCATTTAAACAGGAACCACGTGCTTTGCAAACAAATATCAACATCGACTGTGGTAAGATGAAATGCATGTTTAAAATTTAGTTCATGGACATATGTGACATAATGTCACAAAATACTGGCGGATGATAGACTTATTTAAAGCTCCATCAGATTATATTCTATGATTATAGTACCGTAGGCCTAATCATTAAATATATACCCTCCCATAATATGTTTTCGAACAGATATAACTTTATAAGCAAATATTGCAAATTTCAGTAATTAATTCTGAATTAAAAGCTAAGTAATCTTTCTTAACCGTTCATTGGAATATAATCCACGAAAGAGACAGAATTATAGATGTTAAACACAATACTGGTTGCAGCAGAAACGTTTCTCCGACATCGTTTGTGGATATACTGTAAAGAAGTTAACGTCATGTGTTTTCGAACACGTGATAGTTTTTATAAATAAACAATGAAATACCGATTTGTAGCAGCACAATAATGTGTATGTATGGTATGCCATGTCTTGGCTGTGAGCTAGAAGTTTAGCTTCTTCATCCTTTGATAAAAAGTCTCCCTCTACAGCGTTCATACAGTGTTGTAACTGGGACTGAAAACCTTTTGGCAGCCTTTAGGGATGTGTATGCGATCGTGTATTACAGCAGAATATGCTGTAGAAAGATTTTCTTGGGTGTACTGACGGTATCTAGAAATCTCAGTGCGAAAAGTAGTCTAATAAAGTGAAAGGAACTCTTGCCTTCAGAAAAGGAATATTACAAAGTCTCGCAGATGTTAATAAAAAATGGTATAAACGGGCTTCTATATTTTTCTAAAAGAATCAGATTTAATTCCCTTTACAGTGAATGACGTATTCAATATGGGTATAAACAAAGCAGACGGCACATCGAGTGCAGATATAACCGATGAAGCAAAGTGCTTCGTTTGTATTTACATGATGGTATATACCCAAAACTTGGACAGTGATTCATTAACAATATATTTCAATAAATTAATTGCCATACTTACACAAGGAAGTTTTATACACAACATTTTTGTAGGGAACGATGCATGACCTCTTGTTGTCAATATGTGATGTTTGTTGATGTCACACCTTTAACATGCACGTGGAAAATCGCGCATAAATGAGCTGTTCGAAAACATATGATGTTCGAATTTATATGATGGTACGATACATCATTGTATTCCTTTCACTGTTTCAGCGTTATCAGGTTATAATTTGCTTTCCAGACGGTTCATCAACTGGACAATTCGTCCACTCTCCTCGGACAAATAGTCCACTCGATTACTGCATTTTTTTTCAAACATATTAATAGTTATTTCTTTCACATTGTAATCGTTTCTTAAGACTATTTTGTGGTATACTATAAGTTAACCAAAACAGTAAAATAGAGTTAGAATTCAACATTATCATGATTATGTCATTAATATCCAGTTTTTATTAACTATAACTGTTTGTATTCATTATCATGCAGACATTTCGTCCACTCGCTCGTACATTATCTCACATGTCACGATGTTATCCCCATATCATGGCATATGCCTAACCTGGAAATAAAATAAAAACTTGTTGTCTACAACTCCAATATAATTAAATGTACATTAAAAAACAATGCAACAAAATGGCAAAACAACAAATGTCATTCAAACAAGGCGTGTTGTTTTAGACGCGACTTGATTCAACTTGGTGAAACATTTGTCATAATTACTTCTGTACAATTAATTGGTAAAGCAAACAAGTTGAAAAGGAAGGGCTAGAGATTATCTTTACTGGGTATATTGTATTAAAAGCATTCTACGACATGTACTACTTGATCATGTAGCATGAAAGGCGTACATTATAGAAACAAACAATAACCAAATAAATAGAAACACCAAAGAATTATGTCTGCAGAGCATTGTTAAAAAAACCATCTACCAAGTGTAATCTAATGCAATATAATTTATTTTTACCTTTGTAAATTTATGATACGGGGTAATATATATATAATAATTTATTTAGCCCCATCGTACATGTACTGGGGAAATAAAAACCCAGCGGACAAATCTTCCGGAACTGATTTTTTGTAGTGGACAAATCGTCTCGAGTTGTCAGGTGAAACATTTTCAGTGGACGAATTGTCCAGTGGATGAATTGTCCAGTGGACGAATCAACTGCATCCCTATAATTTCATTTGAAATAAATCATAAAATAACTATAATTTACAAATTAATCGATCTCATAGTACGGTATCCGGACGAAATCTACCTGGACAAAATACCACAGAACATAATCCCTCAAAGTGAAAATAGGGACAAAATCCCACACAATAAAATTTAAACATTTTATTTTATTTATTTTTTAATATACACAATTAAATCACAGAGTATCTTTCTATCGGATATTGTAGCTAACACCATGAAGAAGCTTTGTAACTGTCTTACGTCCATATTGGCGATCCTGGCACAGGGTGAGTAGGCATGCCTGCAGATTCTTCTGCTTTCAGCTGACTCGCTTTGTAGGTGGATTCCTAATTAAGTCCTCACAGACTTGGGTGCGAATGAAGCAGTCTTATTGAATGGCTTTAGTGAGTATCCAAATGGTTGGATATCTGTATCCAATATGATATTCAGCCCTCTCACTGCTTTAACAGTTATCTGATCGAAGCACGTGAATACCTTCAGATTGGTTAAACTGCTAAGTAAGCAAATAATACCCTGTACCTTCAGTTTCTCTGAGATGCCAATTAAGCAGACAATAGATTTGCTCTATTATTACAACTATGTGATTCCTAAAGAAGGGGAATGTTCAGTGTAAGCAATCTCAGTTTAAAAAAAAGTTGTAATTGGAACCCAATGAAATATAAATTACAAGTGAAAGTGTGCCTGTGACAGCGTGCTTGAACCATAAGCACAAAAATAAATATAGAACTAACTACTATGTAATTTAATTTTTGAGTGTGGGAATTTGTCCCTATTTTTTGGATTTGTGGGATTATGTCCAGTGGGATTCTGTCCACGTAGATTTTGTCCTGTAAGATTTTGTCCTGGATTCTATAGTACATACATAAACTTTGCATATTTTTTATTAAAAACAATTACAAAATGTGAATGTGCCATAATCATAAATTCATTGTCACAGTGTTGCAGATGTTTTTTTAGATTTAATCCAGTCTGTTACTTGTTCAGTGTGAATCCGAGTTTCGCCCTTAGTTCTAATCACCCAGGGTTGGTTCGCCCTAAATCTCATTCGTACAGAGTCGTTTCGCACCACAAAATAAATATATTTATTATAGTTTTGAGGTATTTTTTCTTCCCTTTACTCATTATTCATTGCCAAATATTAGGTAATTTTCAGTCTTTGGATGTTAATGCTTTTTCAGCTGTTTACTTTAGTTTCTGTCAGCTGAAGCTAGACGAAATTAACATATCGTACTCGTAGTTTTAACCTCAACTGAGTAGGTAGTAATTTAATAAGAAACCACATCACATCAGTAGTATGCAGTGTGACAATATCTGCCTTCTAAGGCCTGTACATATTTCATGTATATGGATTGAGTAACTGATATTGGAAGTAAACAAAATTATATTATAATTTTTATCTCTAAATATAAGCACACAGTGTGTAACATCTAAAAATCAATGGATGTAGGACAAATCAATGAATAAAATTTAATGTACTTTATTAACAAAATAAAAATTAGAGCAAATCATAACATGGGGCGAAAAGACTCGGTTAGAGGTACAAATCGACCCTGTTCAAAACGACTTGGGAACTAGTAATAACACCTTTCAGTGTTTGCGTTCAAGTTTATGCTTGCGTTAGAGAATCAAACCTCTGGCAGACTCATAGTGTTTTTTCTTTTTTTTATCTTGTATTCAGTACACAAAATTTGCAGAAGAAATGAATGCCACTACAAAAGCTGCTGTAATATTATTGTAAAGTTGATTTAAAGCCACATTGCAGGGCTTCTAGATTATGGTAGGCCCACTCCCATGGCTTGTGATATTCAATGTTAGGCTAGTAAATAATTACTATAACCAGCCCGACAGCTAGTGAAAACACCCATTGTCAAATGCTGCATTTCCACATTTTGTAAAAGGTTTTTTAAGCTCAATCTCCCTCTTTAGGTGACATATCTGATTATTAGTAAAATTGTAAAAAAAAATAAAGTAGGGCTAATGAATTTTAATCATGGCTTGTACATTTTTAAAATCACTGATTCCATGGCTAGTGGATTTTTATAAAATTCTAGAAGCCCTGCACATTGTAAAGCCATTACAAAACTGACAGGGTAAAAAATGTCTCTACTTGAAATTCCTCAGCTGATTCGAAATATCATATCACCGACAATCAACCAATTTTTTTCCCAGATGTTGAAATATATTATAATTGATCTGTATCATAATCAACATTGGAATGCTTTTTATTCTTCAGATTTGTACTTGTGTCTGTGTCTAGATGTCGTTTCGAGGTCGTGGTGGGGGAGGAGGTCGAGGTTTTAGAGGAGGCGGAGGAGGAAGAGGTAAATAGTAATGGTACTTTTGATCATCCTGATGGTTGTAAACTTAGCTCAAACTTAATGATATATATTTTTCACACATTTGTAATAATTATTGGCAGAAAAACCCCAGGTGGGCTATTACAAACAGTATTTAAATAGCATTTTTTACCAGGAAAGGCGAGTGATCAGTCATTCTTTCCTCCACACTTGCCTGAATTTTTTTTACACGATAGTGACACAACAGAACAGATCTTGATTACGCCCAAGGCTACCAACTGGTACCATATAATGATTATATATACAGTTGAATCCTGTTGGCTTGAACTCTGTTGATGCTTGAGAAGGTGTTTGATGTGACCACTCGTATAAGTGTAACTCGAGACTTTGTTTTTGGTTAAGCATTTGCAGTGTATTTGATCCTTCCAAGTTTGACCAAATGAGATTACACTGTTTGCAAGACTCATATCTCTATAGTATATTTGTATGAACAAAAATAGATCGAAATTTAAAAAAATCAATAACAAAAATCAGAAACGCATTAAATATACAGACATTGATTTCTAAAATAATGTTATTTTTTCAGGGGAATAGTCAGAATGTTTTTTAACATTACGTATGCTGAAGGTGTGCCCGAGCGTGGGATTTAGGGGCCTTCCCCACAAACATTTTGAAACTCCGGACACCTGTAGTTGCATTCTGAGCCTTTTCTGAGGCATTTTTTCTATCTTTTTTCGAGTCAATTTTAAGAGGATATTTTATAGAACAATTACAGACAAGATTACCAGGTGTTTTTGCATTGAATATGCACTCACGTAATGGGTGTTACACTCACTCACACACTACTCGTACACTTTCTTTCACTCTCTCTCTTTGTCACTTGATGTGCAATCGATCTTGCATCAGTTCCCATCTGTGGGCCTATTGGGCTTTTTCTTGTTCCAGCCAGTGCTCCACAACTGGTGTAACACGTACTATGCTGTCTTTGAGATGGTGCGTATAAAAGATCCCTTGCTGACAGGGTTCGTACGCGCCTGGAAAACCCTTGAAATCCATTGAAAATAAACTAGTGTATTCCAGTGCTTGAATACCCTTGAAAATCATCTTGCGATCTGGAAAAGTTCCGAAAACCCTTGAAAATGAAAATTTGATGTCAAATAAAATATAAATGCCTAAAACGGAGGCTTTATTTACTTTATTTAACATGTAATTAAATTATTTGTTTCATTTTTGTGGCACAATCAAACGCCAATCGCCCAGCCAATTGATGTTTACCGGCTCAGTTGATGTGTGAATGTTTGTTGTTGGTTTTTTATCTCGCAATGCGAGAATCACGCGGCCACAAGATCCAAGCGACAGCGTCGCCATATTAAAAAAGAAATTTTGTCACGGTTTACCGCTAGGTATTTAGCAAATTCAGTGAGCGTGCCAAGTTAATGATTATATTGTAAACCCATACAGATGGTTGGCACTTGCGTGTTTAACGACCCGTGGATACAGGCAGTGAATTATAAGGACTAGCTGGTGCGTGGACCCAACAAACACAGTGCAAGATCATTGTTTGTACTTGCAATTTCAGTGTGGCGAACATGGGAGAATCTGCGCTAGTACGGTCCTGGAATTTTGATAAAGTTGACCTGGAAAGTGCTTGAAAAACCCTGGAATTTTTACTTCTTTGAAGTGTATGAACCCTGTGCTGATGATCGAACAAGGAGTAGCCCATGAATTGGTGATAGCAGGTTTCCTCTCAGTATCTGTGTGGTTCTTAACCATATGTCATTCCTTCTCTCTGTCGATCAATAAAATAATTTTACACCTCTGGTTCAGGCTTATTCAAATTAGGGAGTACTACGTCTTAAGCTTGACAATACCACATTACCAGTTGTTGGTGAAATATTATTATTTATTTTTTTTGTTGGTTTGTTTAACGACGCACTCAACACATTTTAATTACGGTTATATCGGCGTCGGACATATGGTTATGTCGAGAAAAAAACCCAGTGGTCAGCTGACGGGGATCGATCCTAGACCGACCGCGCATCAGGCGGGCACTCTACCACTGGGCCACGCTGCCCGCTGTGTTGGTGAAATGTTTAATGTATACCATGACAAAACCATTATTTATATGCTAGTTTATAACAGATATTTTCTCATGTTTTCTTTCTAGGTGGCCGAGGTGGAGGCCGTGGAGGTTTTAGGGGAGGGGGAGGTGGCAGATTTTACGATCAGGGACCTCCAGAAGAAGTTGTAGGTGGGTATCCTAAAGATCAGTGTGCTGATATTGGTGTATTCTTAAAGTGACAGACCCTAGTTTTTAAACACTAGAATGTATTTTTTCACTGTTAAAGCTGGTTTAGGTGGGGTTTTTTTTTTGGGGGGGGGGTAATTTAAATTACCGTATAAGCCGACTTCGTGTATAAGCCGACCTCGTGTATAAGCCGACCCCTTAGTTTGACCCACAAAAACTGCTATACAACGATCGGTCCCGTGTATAAGCTGATAACAAATTTTTGCAACATGACAAAAGTAAATACGGTAGCTGACCACTTATTTTACTATGTAAACCTGTAAAAATATCCCGGGATTGTCTCATTCTTGTTGGTATCGTCAGCTGTTTTAGGACGTAATAGTGTAACCCATCCTTCGTTTTGATTATACCGTCGAAGACACCGGCGGTGTCAATACAGTTTGCTACCCATAATATATACGGTATACTGTATATGTATATGTGCATTTTGAAAAAAATAACAACCGCTAGATGTGGTTTTAAAATAGTTATTCATGAATAAACAGACACATTTATAAATATTTGTCATACATTTATCACAGAATGAAATACACAAATTATGTATTTAAAATGTCAGTAATGTCTGATAATGGTTCACTGTCGTCGGTTGTCCTGTAGCCTTCAAATTTGAAATAGGAATCCTGTGATGAAATAATTTTCCAAATCGTTTCATCAATATTCTCTTCATAGTAATCGTCAATTTCCATGTTCTCTTCAACATTGGCTTCAGCGGTTTCTCGTGCAGTTGCTGGTTCATCGTTTGTCTTGTCGGCGTGTACTGGTAACAAGTGCTCTGCAAACAGTGCATCGTCTTCTGATCCGTCCATGGTGTTTGAAATTCCAGTCTTAAGGAAGCTGCGTACAACCATTGCTGTAGGGATCTGGTCCCATGCGTCCTTTATCCACTGGACGACAGTTGGAAGGGGTGCTCTGCATCAACTGCCGGTTTTGGTATAGCTGTGGTTTCCATCCACCATCCACTCGTTCCAGGCATTTCTTACATTTGATTTGAACGGCTTGTTCAAACTGACATCTAATGGCTGCAATACTGATACATGTGCATCCACCCGGAATGACAGCCTGTCGAATCTGCATGTCCTTTAAGTTCAGTTTGACGATATCTGTCAGATGGGTGCGGAACATATCCCAAACAAGAAGTGATCTGCAACGAAGTGGGCCACCAGGTCTCATCATCCACACCTCTTTCAACCACTGGAGAATGAGAGACTCATTCATCCATCCTTTCTCGTGGACTGCAACTACAACACCTTTTGGGAATTTATCTTTCGGCATCGTCTTTCTTTTAAATATTACCATTGGCTTTAGTTTAGTGCCGTCAGCCATGCACCTGAACTCTATGTGTTCCCTTTCGGTCTACAGTTCTATTCCCTGGCATGTCAAAGTTCATGGGTCTCTCATCCATGTTTCCTATCTGTCCCATCCATGTTTCCTATCTGTCCCAGATCAAAATCAAAATGTTTCCTTTCTTTTATTATGAAGCGGTGGAACGATTCGACTTTGCTGTCAACTTCTACTGGTAATTTCTGGGCAATGTGCATCTTTTGGCGAAGTACAAAGTTATTTCTTTTCATAAATCGTGAACACCATTTTCTGGATGCCTGGAATTTCGATGGAATTTCTAAGTCGTTCCTTGTCTTGCAGATATGCATGGCCCACTGTCTTGTCATCATTCATGTTATGATATAACCGCACTGCCATTGTCCGCTGACCCATGGTGCTAGAACTTCTTCAAGAGCCAGGTTTGGTGACACGGAGTGCCGTTTAGCCTTTTTCGTCTTCAGCATATCAGCAATGGAGTCTTTATCTTTCCTCCAGTTGAGCACTTGTTTTTCATTGACGTTGAACTGTCAAGCGGCTTCGCAATTGTTTTTCATTTTGACAAACTTGATTACCAGTAACTTAAAATGGGCATCGTATGTCGATCTTTTTCGTTTCGAGCTCATAGTGCAGCATTATAGCATCGAAGAGAATAGTTATGAAATACGGTACACCAGTATTTATATCATTTTCATATAAAACTGTCAACTGATGTTTTGACTACTGTTAATGACATGAAACAATGCCGCCATTTTATGATTCGAGAGGCCACACACGCGGCTTAATTAATCTTTCACATATACTGTAAATCAGAAAATTTTAGCGAGCATAAAACTTTAGCGAATTTAGCGAGGACATACAAAACGCTAATATTTCATGACGCTAAATAGTATTAAAACAAACTCAAAACAAGTTTTTTAAAGATTAACGTTTACTGCATTACAAATACCTGTATACATAAAATGACAAACAGCATACCAAAAAAAAATTTTTTAAAAAATAATAAAAATTAGTCAATTAAAAAGTTTGTAACATCGGAACACGTCAAGTTCATAAACAGAAAGTCATAAATTTCTTTATGCATTGTCCCGGGCCCGGTCAGTAATGATCAACGATAAGATCCACTGCACCAACAATTCCGGCTTTTACCCAACCTCTACGCAGACAGTCTCAGTTGGCAACGTTTACTAGTAATGGTACAATGGTCACTAAAACACAGTTTTCTTTATTTAGTATAAAACAATACACGCCACTGGGAACAATAACTGAGCTCTAATTATGCCTCGGCAAAAACCGTATTAAAATCTCTACGGAGTCGGTCGATTGTTACGATAAACGTGATTGGAGGATACAGTGCGATGGCATCATTAGTGATTACCTGAACAAACAACATGACCATGAACCTGCAATTACTTAAACAATAAATTAAACAAACACCAACAGTTACAAGTGTTTTGTCTTTTATGGCAACGTTATGTTTTAACACAAGTCAAAACGTAGGTAACCAGCTTTATTTAAATGTTTGTGGCTAACCGGAAATAGTGCGGACAACGTTTGTACACAAATTAAGTTGGAGACAAGTAGCTTTAATCGATCGGAAATGGTGCATGTTGCATAATGTTATAATACCAGTAGGTGTTGTTTTACGTGTTCTTTTCTTCGGCTCATCTTAAAAGTCTTTCACTAAAAGAATAGTATTATTATTACTAGTATTTTGATTTGCCGACCTCGCTAAAGTTTGATGTCGCTAATATGTCTCTGGTGGGTCATTCACTAAAATTTAAGGTCACTAATATTTCATGATTTACAGTATATAAAAACATATCTTTCTTCTAATCTGTTGATCATTATTACAAAAAAGACTATAATGAGAGGCCATAGTAAAAATACTAGTACAGTAGAAGTACTTCCATTTTATTATTTAGAATATTCATGTTCATACACTTGACGTGGTTCTTGTCATCCAGGTTTTTGCATTACCCCAAAATGCATGTTTCATAATTCTAAAAACACACATTTGTCAAGACCAGCTCTAGTTATTTTTAGATGATATTTCCCTTTTTAAACATAATGTTAGCTTCTCTCTTTTATAACCTTATCCAAATGTGTATTTCAGGTTTGTAGATTAACTAAACTGAAGTGTCCATTTTTACGGGCTGAAACTAGTCTGCACCTTGACATTTCCAGTGATCTGGGGTAATAAAGTTAAAAAAACAAACAAAAAAAAACAAGGTTTTTAAAACTTTGATTTATATACAAAAAATTAAAACATACTTACCTTTGATATTTGTATTGTATTCTACTTTTTCCACAGCTCTTTACACTGTGGTTTTATATAATTGTATAAAATAATATTTCCATGTACTTAACTTTTCCGAAATCCAATAGCCAATGTGTATTTTTGTGCTGGGGTATCATTCATTCATTCATTCATTCATTGTTAACATTAACAGGAATCAAATTGAAACTGAGTTTTCTTGGTGAATTTGAAGAAATGCAAAGTATTTGAATAATAACAGTGATAAAAATAAGCAGAATTTTTCACTTGTTCACCAGACAAATACATCTAGAAATCTACTTGTCTACCAATATTTTTACTTGTCTAAATAAATGTTTAGTTTTTTCCTGAGTACAAGGATGAAGTTTTTGATTGCTCAAAATTAAACAGCATTCAACATTTTTTACTTGTCGACTGGACAACCATAGAGGTACATTTTGTTTGATGAGTAGATTTTCGCTTGTCAGGACAAACACGACATGGTCTTACTTTGATCACTGAATAATACATGGCAAATCACAATTGGGATCTTAAAGGCATATTGTCACAGACCACTGACATATTAAATGGTCTAACAAAGTATTACTTGAACAAATATATATTTGATTTGTCCCAAAATATACTTTATTCAACCATCTATGTAACCACCACACTCCACTTATTAATGATATTTTGTAAAAATTATTGAATTATGGCAATGGTCCATAATTCAAAAACTAATATTGCCAAGAGGGTTGACATGGATTTCACTCCATCATGGTTTAGTTATGGTGATGTGATAGCAGCTAGATTTGGTTTTCAAAAATTAATGTAATTATCATTTATTATCAATTTTTAGAGAAATAAGGTCCTTAAATCTGTGACAGTATGCCTTTAATTTTTGTTTTTGCCCTCAGCCTCCAAATCCTTTTATAAAGGTAAGTTGTAATGGATTATTTCACATGTTCACAGTTCAGTTAAATGAACATTTCTTTATTTTACAGTACAGTATATTAACTTTTGCTATTTTTTTTATTTTCAGAAATGGGCTTTTTCACCCACCCTTGTGAAGATGACCTTGTATGCAAATCGACCAATGAAAAGATTCCTTACTTTAATGCACCAATTTTCCTAGATAACAAACAACAGATTGGCAAAGTGGATGAAATTTTTGGTCAAATTAAAGAAGTTGTATCCTTTTTTGGAAGAGGCTTCACAAGCCAGTAACTGAAATAAAGGTAGCATGTAATGATATTACATGACTGGATGTGTTACTAGAACTGGGTGGTATACCGTATTTACTGTTTGGTATAGGTATCATGTCATCACTGATTTACCGTACAGAAAAAATGTCAAATTACAGAATTTATTTAGTAAAGCACTAACAATATAAACACAGAACTTCACATACGTTTTTTTGGTTCCTATTTATTGCACGAGTTTATTGTGCGCAAGAATAATATATATCACGAGACCGCGTAGCGGTCGAGTGGTATATATTCTTGCGCACAATAAACAAGTGCAATAAATAGGAACGAAAAAACCGTGTGTGAAGTTCTGTATTTATTACATACCTTCTTTCATGTTTTACAAATACGGCTTTTAATTTAACACTTTGCAAAATCTATGATAAAAACTCATTTCATGGATTCATTTCAGCCTTGTGTAATGTTTCAAATACAATGTGACGTCATTTGTAAATCATATATGACATAAGTAAATAAAAGGCACTAACTGCCGTAAAAAGTTCAGGCTTTTATTGGAAATATGTTCAATAAAAAAACATTTTATTGCGCGGATCGGAATGGTCTTTATTACTATACTAAGATTGAATGGGTATGTAATAAATTTGAAATGCAACATAGCTGAAAAGCAGAGATAGAGAGAGATGAGGACCTTGTGTATGGAATTTTAATTTTATTTAGATTAAATTAGTGTGAGAATTAACTTGGGCATGCATTTAAAACCGAGTATACCGAAAATGCTGCTTGGTATTGGTATTGTTTCAATATTTTTATTTCATGATTAGTATGACACTGACAGATTGTCATGCTTGGATGATTTTGATATTATTATCATTAGTTAGATTTGAGTACTTTTAAGATACATGTAGTTATTAATATAGTATTGCCAATCTATTACTATGAATGTCTCTGAAAACATGTGTAAACTTTTAAACTTTTGTTGAAATTAAAACACACTTTTCAGATTTTTAACTTAATATATTTTAACTATGATATATGCTTGTTTCCTTAACTGTTAAACAGTACTTTTCAGTAAAGCTTTCGGGTGACATGAAAGCAAGTTCATTTAACAAGAGTACAAAAGTAAGTAATTTAATTATAATAAAAAGGTAAGCAATTCAACAAGATTACAAAAGTGTAGTAATTCTAAAGAATAAAATAAAATGTTTAACTTTGTCAAATTTAATCTACATGATTCTTTCAATTACACATCTTCACATACAGTGAAAACGGTAAACTGGAATAACCTCAAAACTGGACGTTTTTAAATATCTGTGCAAAAGTGAACCTCTCTAAACTGAATACCTCTTAAAAGTGGATGTTTTACTTGGTCCCGAGGGTCTGTGGTTCAGAGGAGTTTTACTGTAAATGGAAGTCTTATTGAAATGCAATCTGTAACTAACAATATCACTATTACTAGTGATGTCATAAGTGTTTTTAAAAATCTCTAAACATTCTGTTTATCATATGAGATGTTAAAGAGACAGTCCTGAGTTTGTTGCAATTTTTAAGATGTTATTAACTAACGGAGACTTTTTAACGACTGTAATTACATATTAAATATATTTTACTGCATAAAATATTAGTGGTTGTATATTAAATGTGTTTCTTATCGTTCTAGTATTTGTACTAGTTTAAATTTGATTTTATTTCTTAACACTTAATAACAGGGTTTTTTCCGAACGTACAAAATTATTTGAAGACAAAATCCAGTTTGGATTTTTTACAAATATTAAGACAACCAGAAACACATTTATTATACAGACACTGATATTCTAAACAAGAAAATATATTTAATGCATATTTTAAAACTTTATAATGCAGGAAACTCTGGATTGTCCCTTTAAAAAAATAGCAAGTATAGGTTTTGGCAATTGTTTTGTTAGCACCTTTAATGGTAATTATTAGTACATGGAATTTTATTTCCCCTTTTTCACCGTTTCAGTTTTTTATTGATCCACAAAAGTTGCTCCCACTACAGCGGTTTTTGCCAAGGCCACCAGGTCAAAAGCGTGGTGTTTTCAAGCCAGGGGATAGAGGGCGTGGCAGAGGAGGAAGAGGTGGAGGAAGAGGATTTGGTATGATTGTTTCTACTGATTGTACTTTATTACTGACATGTGGGGGCGGGATTTAGCTCGGTCATTTGAGTGCTTGCCTGAGGTGGATCCATTCAACAGATTGGGGTTTTTTTTCTTGTTCCAACTAGAGTATGACAACTGGTCAAATGCTGTGGTATGTGCTATCCTGTCTGTGGGAAAGTGCATATATTCCTTGCTGGTAATGTCAGGATTACCAAATGTTTGACATCCAATAGCCGATGGTTATTCAATCAATGTGCTCTAGTGGTGTTGTTAAACAAATAAAAACAAAACACAGGGCTCAATGCAGAACTTTTTTTTCACTTGCTGCTGGCTAGTAAATGATAAAACTTACTAG
>JAECMU010050139.1:0-15842 GCA_016106625.1 Dracogyra subfuscus | reverse complement strand
CTGGAGTGAAGTGTTCAGATAACTGTGATAACTCTGGAGTGAAGTGTTGTGATAACTCTGGAATAAAGTGTTGTGATAACTCTGGAGTGAAGCGTTCAGATAACTGTGATAACTCTGGAGTGAAGTGTTGTGATAACTCTGGAATAAAGTGTTCAGATAACTCTGGAGTGAAGTGTAGAGATAACTCTGGAATAAAGTGTTGAGATAACTCTGGTTGTTGTGTTGAGATAACTTTGGAGTGAAGCATTGAGATAACTCTGGAGTGAAGTATTGAAATAACTCTGGAGTTAAGTGTTCAGATAACTGTGATAACTCTGGAGTGCAGTGTTGAGATGACTGATAACTCTGGAATAAAGTGTTGAGATAACTGATAACGCTGGAGTGCAGTGTTGAGTTAACTGTGATAACTCTGAAGTGAAATGTTGAGATAACTGTAATAACTCTGGAGTGATGTGTTGAGATAACTCTGTGATAACTGGAATAAACTGTTGAGATAACTGATAATTCTACAGTTAAGTGTTGAGTGCGGGTCACAACAACAGAACGCAATGGATACAAGTTTTCAATATTTTCGTTAATCTGTATTGTATGATGATTTAAAGACGGTCCCCAATGTTGCTACCATTGCTACGATGTTTCCCATGCACAGAGCTGTTTGTTAATGATTCTAATTATATTTTAAATACATTTTCTTGTTTAAAATGTCAGTATCTGCATACTGAAAACAAATTTATAATTGCAGTAGTATTGTGATAGTTAAATACTATTGTAATGGTGATAGTTCTATAATTGCAATAGTATTGTGAATTCTTAAATCGCTTGATAACTAATATGAATAGAATGTTAGTTTGTTTTGTTTAACGACACTACTGGAGCACATTGATTAATTAATCATTGGCTATTAGATGTCAAACATTTGGTAATTCTGACTCGTAGTCATCAGAGGAAACCCGCTACATTTTGCTTAATGCAGCAAGGGGGTCTTTTATATGCACTTTCCAACAGACAGGAAAGCACATACCACAGCCTTTCTCCAGTTGTGTTGCACTGGTTGGAATGAGAGAAAAAACCAATCAGCTGAATGAATCCACAGAGGAAGTTCGATCCTCTGCATACTGAATGTGTTTCCTATCACCTTAATGTTCATACAGTATTTGCTCAAACTTTACTTTTCTTTTCTAAAATACATATTTTCATTATGTACAAAAGTTTTGAGAGAAAAAATCCATTTAGGGCTACTACAAACAGTGGGACAACATGACAAGACACTGCTGTTATAAACAAGAAAATACTGGTTTATCATCTATTTTAGTCATTGAAAATGCACTAAATATACATACACTGATGGTCAAAACAAGAAAATAGTTTTTGTAAAAAGTAATGTAATTTAATCGTTGAAACATCTTAGCAGTGGCTGCAAAGTACCTGTACGGCCGTCTCTAACAATATTGTTTAGTACAGGTAAGGGTATCTCTAAGAACATTGTTTAGTACCGTACATGTAAGGCCGTTTCTAGAATATTGTTTAGTACATGTAAGGCCGTCTCTAAGAACATTGTTTAGTACATGTAAGGCCGTCTCTAGAATATTGTTTAGTACATGTAAGGCCGTCTCTTAGAATATTGTTTAGTACAGGTAAGGCCGTCTCTAAGAACATTGTTTAGTACATGTAAGGCCGTCTCTAGAATATTGTTTAGTACATGTAAGGCCGTCTCTAAGAATATTGTTTAGTACAGGTAAGGGTATCTCTAAGAACATTGTTTAGTACATGTAAGGCTGTCTCTAAAAATATTGTTTAGTACATATAAGGGTATCTCTAAGAATAATGTTTAGTACAGGTAAGGGTATCTCTAAGAACATTGTTTACTACAGGTAAGGGTATCTCAAAGAATATTGTTTAGTACAGGTAAGGGTATCTCAAAGAATATTGTTTAGTACAGGTAAGAGTATCTCAAAGAATATTGTTTACTACAGATAAGGGTATCTCAAAGAATATTGTTTAGTACAGGTAAGGGTATCTCTAAGAATATTGTTTAGTACAGGTATGGGTATCTCTAAGAACATTGTTTAGTACAGGTACATGTAAGGGTATCTCTAAGAACATTGTTTACTACAGGTAAGGATATCTCAAAGAATATTGTTTAGTACAGGTAAGGCTGTCACTAAGAACATTGTTTAGTACAGGTAAGGCCATCTCTAAGTATATCATGTAGTATATGTAAGTATTGCAACTGGCGTATCACAACTAAGATGACGATGACACAAGCCGACTATGTTAGATATTGTTAAACATACAACTATAACATGTGCAATACAAATAAAATTAAAATAACATAATCTTTTCATATTTGTTCTGCAAACTTTACAAAGAGTTGGAGGGGGGGTGGGGGGGTGAGGGCTTATTTAGTTTTTTTGTCACCTGGCTGCACTAAATACAATGTATTGTTACATAAGTACAGGATTGAAATAAGTGCAATAATAAAATGTAATTGTAAAAATAACAGCATCATTCATCGAAGATTCGATTGGTTGATTTTGCTTTCCTGTCGCCTGTATTGGTGGAAAATAGCTGGTGCTGGCCGAATCCTACCACCTCCTGTTTGATGAGGTCTGGAACACCAACCCATTCACTGCTTAAAGTGCACCGGAAGACAAATCAGTGTCCTGTCGAATTTATACAATGATGATATTCCTCGGCTAAAAATTCCTATTCCCAGGTGAGTAAATGGTTTCACCAGTGATCGTACAAAGTGATGTTAATTGTCATAGTTTTGGTCATTCGCCAGCATATGTTGATCATTCACCAACGTGTGTTGATCATTCACCAACATGCGTTGATCATTCATCAACATGCTTTGATCATTCACCAACATGTGTTGATCATTCACCAACATGTGTTGATCATTCACCAACATGTGTTGATCATTCACCAACATGTGTTGATCATTCACCAACATGCATTGATCACTTATCAACATGCTTTGATCATTCACCAACATGTGTTGATCATTCACCAACATGTGTTGATCATTCACCAACATGTGTTGATCATTCACCAACATGTGTTGATCATTCACCAACATGCATTGATCACTTATCAACATGTGTTGGAAACTCACAAACACGTGTTGATCATTCACCATGTATTTGAAGGTTCCAGGAGAGTAACCTGTGATCTTTAGTATGTTGATATTCTTTTTTGTAATGTTTACACCTGTGATGTCACATCTTTTGTATGTTGCTATTCTTTATTGTAATGTTTACACCCGTGATGTCCCATCTTTTGTATGTTGCTATTCTTTGTTGTAATGTTTACACCTGTGATGTCCCATCTTTTGTATGTTGCTATTCTTTGTTGTAATGTTTACACCTGTGATGTCACATCTTTTGTATGTTGCTATTCTTTGTTGTAATGTTTACACCTGTGATGTCACATCATTAGTTTGTTGCTATTCTTTGTTGTAATGTTTACACCTGTGATGTCACATCTTTTGTATGTCGATATTCTTTGTTGTAATGTTTACACCTGTGATGTCACATCTTTAGTATGTTGATATTATTGTTGTAATGTTTACACCTGTGATGTCACATCTTTTGTATGTTGCTATTCTTTGTTGTAATGTTTACACCTGTGATGTTACATCTTTAGTATGTTGCTATTCTTTGTTTTAACGTCTATGCCTGTGATGGCGCATCTTTTGTATGTTGATATTCTTTGTTTTAATGTTTACACCTGTGATGTCACATCTTTAGTATGTTGATATTCTTTGTTTTAATGTTTATGCCTGTAATCAGTGTAATGGCGCATCTTTAGTATGTTGATATTCTTTGTTGTAATGTTTACACCTGTGATGTCACATCTTTAGTATGTTGCTATTCTTTGTTTTAACGTCTATGCCTGTGATGGCGCATCTTTTGTATGTCGATATTCTTTGTTTTAATTGTTACGCCTGTGATGTTACATCTTTAATGTATTGATATTCTTAATATTGACGCCTGTTTTGTCACATCTTTTGTATGTTAATATTCTTTGTTTTAACATTTATGCCTGTGATGTCACATCTTTAGTTTGTTGATATTGTTTTGTTTACACCTGTGATATCCCATCTTTAATATGTCATATTCTTTGTTTTGTCATATTCTTTGTTTTATTGTTTGTCATGTCACATCTTTATTATGTCGATATTCTTTGTTTTAACATTGACACCTGTGATGTCACATTTTTACGAGGCAGAAGCAATAGTTGCAGCATATACGTCAGTTGACAAGCTGACGTCACAGGATGCCCCTAAAAAGCGAAAGCGTGGTGAAGAAATAAAGGAGGTCTTTCTTAAACGGGTGAGCGATACAGTAAGCAAACATTCAATTCCAGACAAGTTGGTAATTAACTGGAACCAGTCTGGAGTATCACTCATTCCTGGGGGTGATTGGACCATGGAAGAGAGAGGCGCTAAACAGGTGACAATATCGGGTGTTGATGACAAACGACATATCATGGTTTTGTTGACGATCACCAAAAGTGGAGACATGTTACCACCCCAAGTCATCTACGCTGGAAAAACAGACCGGGTCATTTACAACAATTAATCGGTCACAGTCTGTTTGGTTTAATTTTTCACGGGATCCTAAAATTTGCACTAAATGTTTTTGTGTGAAAATTAAGTTCCCGCGAAAATAAAGTATTTTACAGTATGTTAATTTACTTATTTATTTTTGTTTGTTTTGTTTTTAAGGTTTACAACTCTGCAATCGTGGAATATTTAAGCCTAAGAAAGATAATTTACCAACTACTACTAATGACCTACCATAATTATAGTTTTTTAATTTAGTCAGTCTTTGTGATCTGGACATACACGACCGTTATAATACTGTCTGAGAGTAATGTTCAAGCAATACATGTCTGCTTTCGGGCTCAAAAAGGTTTCCTATCTCCTAAGTTCAAGGACCAAACTGGGTCAATGAACTGCCATGAAGGCTATACCTAAGATTTTATTTCTTGAGACACTGCCAAGAAAAGTCTTGAAAAACTCATGTTGGACAGAAGGATGGAGAGAAGAGGACAGAGATGAAATCTATGGTTCCCTCTCGTTGGACCAGTAAGGGAAATGAAAAGCAAATTATAAATAAAGTATCAAAATTATAGAATGATGTTCCAAATTATAACAGCAATACTTCTATCTGCTGCTATGAACATAGGAATGAAAAATGTATATTCTAGCTCAATCAACCAGGAGAAAGGTTTCAGAAAACCGTGACTGGAAAAAAACCCATCTAGCACACGTCGCCAAGACGGTAATGTGTCCTTTTTATTGGTTAAATGGTCTTGTTGTTTAGGAGATCGATGGCCATTGCTTCCTGTTCATTATGTCATGCTCTAAGCTGATTTAGTACCTGAGATCATGTAATATGTAACACTGCATGCATTCCTTCTTGTGATGTAATATATATTGGCCAAGAGAATGGCTGTGACCTCACAGTACAAAAATAAAAATGCAGTGAATTTTATAAACATTATACTAAAATTATAAGACTGATACAACAAGACGACATTTCTGGCACTTGTTCTTTTGTAGATGTTTTTTTCTGGCACGAGTCTCAGGAAAAGCAAGCACAAAACACTCCTGCCAGAAACTTTAAATCTAGCAAGAGAGACTGCTACAGCTGGATGTACAGGACTTTTGTATCAAGAGCAGCTCAGTACTGTTCCAAGAAGCAAAAACAACATTTCAAACACTGAATTGTGTGGATTTCTTTTATTTATGGATCCACCAGAAACGTAAAATGATGTAATACAGATATTTTGGAATTACACCCATCCATCCAGCAAAATATAATGAATAGAAAATGTTATGAAAAAAGAGAGAGAGAGAAAGAATGCTTAACAATAACACAGTATAAAAAATACAATGGTTATTAAATGTTAAATATAAATGTAATGAAAGAAAGAATGAATGTTTAATGAAAGCCCAGCATGACAAATACATCAACTATAGGTAAATGTCAAATAATGTAATGAATTAAAACTTAACTACATGGCGAATCCGCAGGGATTATGTATCATGTTAATGAATGAATATTGCAAACAAGGGTCCGTATGGCATATGTAAAATACAATTAAGAATATCACAAGAAAATAGTTATCTGTTCTCTTGTAAAACATTAAACACTTTAATGGAGGCGCCTTGTGTAGTGTAGAGTTTACTTTGATGAAACCGTGAGTTTAATTAACAAAACACTATAACTCTGCATTTATGATTAAGTGGGTTTTGGGGTTTTTAAAGTACAATGTCCAGGCATGTATTTGATATTTATTTCACAAAGAAAATTGTTAGTATGAAAGAGGTGTCAATGGTAAGGATAAATGAAAGTAATTTATATACATTTTTAACTGTTATTTGTACTCTTTGCAATTATAACTATTTCAGTAGTTTAAACAGAAGAAGTTTGTTTTGTTTAAAGTGGCATTCCCTGGAATATTTTTAATATTTAAGCATATAGAAAAGAAAATCCCATTACATTTGGTGAATATATGATGCCGCACTAATCATTGGTTTCACTATGCTGGCTTATTCTGGTCAAACACAAAGCCATTATTTTTGAAAGTGGGACACTTTTGATGGGCTCCTACCGATATTAGTTTTCATTGGCTTATCACATGTGTGAAATTCACCAACAAGAGATCATGTGAGATTTCATAATTTTTGAACAAATTTAACTGTCTTGATTGAGGGGTCGTCTCATATCTACAAAACATATTTATATCCATAGTGGGGGTGTGTGCCTTGAAATGTTGATAGTGGCCAGTTGTTGGCATACACGTTACATGTAAGGGGGTGTTACTAATTACGTAACGTTCTTGGGGTAGAGGAAGAGGGTACTGTGTTAGATTTACGCAACATTTTTCAAGACATGTACAAGTATATATATTTTTTTATTCATTACCATATTTAGACCTAAAACGGTGGGTGTTTTTTTTTTTTAAATGCGTGGTCAGTCTAGGATTGATCCCATCGGTGAGTATATAAAAGATCATGGTATGTGATATCCTGTATGTGGGATTGCTAAAGATTTCCTTGCTAAAAAAACCCCAACATAATGGGTTTCCAAGGCTCGTGTGCAAGGATTTCAGCGGGGTTGGGGTTATAGACTGTTGAGTGAAATTTATATGGGACCATGCTCGTTCACTATCTACTTTAGTATATCTTATTACAAAATATATACATGATTAGTTTGTATACTAGTAACACATTTAATTTTGAAGGTTCTATTAACTTTATAAAATATTAATTCTGAAATAGGAAGGTACGATTGTTGATAATACCTTGTCAAGATCAAACCTCAATCGAATGTTCTTCGTACAGCACATGATTTCTCTTTTAATTTTATGAGACAAACCCTACAATTTAAAATCGGCAAACACACGTGTTGTTTGTACTATGTCAAGCTATGACGGCACTGACAACAAATTGTGCATATACTTTTGACGATATCCGTTCACAGCGAACACACAAGTTTTTTTAAAGTGCATTTGAGGTTGTATTTTATATTTGTACATGATGTTATAATATGGTAACCAGAGACTGTAACTTTTAACGACACCAATAAACACATTAATCATCAGCTATTGGATGTCAAACATATAGTTATTTTAACACAGTCATAGAGAGGAAACCCGCTATATTTTTCCATTAGTAGCAAGGGATCTTTTAGATTATAATAACAATTTTACAGTCATATATTTACAATTGTATTTCAAAACTAGGATACAAATTCCTCAATTAAAAACCAATCCTTATGTTTACTGTGAATACGAGACACACATACATGTATTAAATTATTTTCTTTCATCTTTACCATGATCAATGTTACACGACTTTCTGCCTGAAACCCATATCTAACACATGTAAATGCAAGTTACAATGTTTTGTCAATTTGGTCCCAGGGCCCACACTCTCAACGTTATCCTAACACTATGATATCGTATAGCCGTCATGGGCTATGACATCACTGTGGTGTGTGTTTTAGTGATGTTGTAGTTTACCACGGTTTTACAATATCATAGTGCTAAGCTAGCTTTGAAAATTTCTAGCCAGGGCCCATATTCTGGAAGCGATATTAGCGCTATGAAATCAAAAAGCCATCGTAAGCTGTGATGTTACTAAGGCGTCTGCTGTAGCGATGTCATAGTCTACGATGGTTTTACGATTTACTAGCACTAAGAATAAGATGGCTTTGAAAATATGGGCGCTGGATAATACAATCACTGATCTGTGTTTGTGAAGTACAAACCTGACTGTTTCACATAATATGTACAGTACTGCACTACAATCACAGAACAAACAAGAAACACAATTGATTTGATCATTCAAGTATAAAACTAAAAACCTATAACACCTGAAAATGTTTTACATTCTCTAAAAGCTAACTTAATTGAACGCCTTTAAAATGTTTATAAGTACAGGCTCTGCAACACCACTTATTGTTAAATGAAAAACAAAGAGATTGTCCAACTCTCAAGCAGACACACACACACACACATGCACAGACAGACATGCACAATGAGCTACATATGATCAATCAATCTAAAACAACCAAATTTAATATAAAAATATCCCTCTCTAGTCTATGCATATAATAAAAGTCACCATGGATGGCGAAGATAGAGAAATCAAACCTGAGACTAATGAAGTAATCACCACTAATAGTCTCAACTACTGAAACCTAGACGAGTAATAATAAATTTCACCCACAGTGGAAATATTACCCAAGAAAACCAAGACTAATGATATAATCACTAACAGTGGAGATGTATACAAGTCTTAACCAATGAAATGTATAATATGAAAAATATCACCCATAGTGGAAATACAGAAGTATTAACCTTTAAAACCCACACTAATATATACTACACAAAATTCAAGAAGTGGAGATCTCTTTTGTCACAATATATGCCCTTTACAAGTATACCTCAAGTCACAATGTATGCCCTTTACATGTGTATATAGTCACAATTTAATCCTTTTACATGTATACAAAAAGTCATTCACAATTTAATCCTTTTACATGTATACAAAAAGTCACAATTTATGCCCTTAATTAACATGTATACATAAAGTCGCATTTTACGCCCTTAATATGTATACATAGTCACAATTTATGCTCTTTACATGTATTTATAAAGTGTTAGATGGATGCAGTAACTGTTATAAATTTTATCACCGGCAGTTGAGATGTAGGGCCTATCCAGGTCTTAACTAATAAAAGAGACATATATGAAAAATATCACCCACAAACCCAAAACTAATATAGTTATACATTAAACACTGGCATTTCCACAATCAAACTGAAACTCATATATTTAAAAAAATATCATTTATAACCAACAATCAAATTCAAACCAAAAACTACACTAATAAAGTAATTGCTGAGAGTCAAAATATGAGCAATTGTTAGCGAATAAAATTTAAGACCGGCAATACTTAAAAAAATATATTTAAAAAATAATTCAATGAAAAACCAAATACTACCAAAGAGAAACTACACTTAGTTTAGTAATGACCTAAACACCAGTAGGAGAGATGTAAACAGGTGTTGTCCAATAAAATCAACATAAAATCATTATATGCTACTATTTATAATTCAGAAATATTCATCACCACCATTTGAAACGGGGGGAACCCATCCGATTCATCATGGACTAGATTTCTTTATTTTTGCCCATCATTTGAAATCAGTAGTTTTACCAAATATATACATCATCAAATAGTAGTGGAAATAAATACTAATAAGGCCACTTTAAAAATGTACACAATCTATGACATTATTTACTGCATACCCACACACTCATGAAGGTTACTTTAAAAATGTACACCATAATCTATGCCATCATTTTCTGCACGGAGGTTAAACAGCATACAGTAATCAGGTCTTCTAGATTATGGTAGCCCCACTTCCATGGCTAGTGATATTCAGTGTTGGGCTAGTAAATAATTACTATAACTAGCCCGACGGCAAGTGGAAAAACCCTAGTCAAATGCTGCATTTACATATTTTTCAAGGTCAATCTTCCTATTTAGGTGTCATATCTGATTATTACTATTAGTAAAATTGTATTTATTTATAAAGTAGGGCTAGTGAATGTTTAATCATGGCTAGTACATTTTTAAAATCACTGATCCCATGGCTAGTGGATATTTATAAAATTCTAGAAGCCCCGAGTTCTAGAAGAAAACTGAGAAATGACTTCCATGTTAATCATGCATATGCCTAGAAATGTAGGACCGATGGAACACACACTACCCCCATGTACACTGGATGAACGAAGGCATTATTAGGCTGCCAAGATAAACGAAGGCAAAGGTGAATGAGAATTATAAAGTTAAAGTTTGTGTTGTTTAACAACACCACTAGAGCACCTTAATTAATCATTGGCTATTGGATGTCAAACAACTGGTAATTTTTTGACAGTCTTTGCAGAGGAAACCTGCTACATTTTTTCATTAGTAGCAAAGGATTTTTTTATATGCATCATCCCACAGACAGGATAGCACATACCACAACTTTTGATATACCAGTCGTGTTGCACTGACTGGAGTGAGAAATAGCCAAATGGACCCACCGACAGGGATCAATTGTAAACTGACCGCACATCAAGTGAGTGCTTTACCACTGGGCTACGTTCCACCCTGTGAGTATTATAGTGCTGCATCATGGTTGTACATTTCATGTTTTTAACATTTTACATTCATCTGTGATAAATAATACAACTTCACTGATCCCCAAATAATCTTTGCATAATTAACTCAAGAATACAAAATAGTAATGAGCTGCAACGTGGCATAAACGGTGGCTGTAACCGTAATAACTATTTCTAGCTACAGACAGCAGATACATATGTACAAGTCTGCTCCATATGTCCACCATAGCACCAGCCTGCTGTGTTGTGTCCGAGTGGAGACGAATTCAAAATTAAACTGTCACAAGTTAACGAGACTGTCCGGAGATAAATGCCATTGTAAGATATCAACTAATAAAATCTTTTATTGACTAAAATTACATTCTTATAGTCCATCCCACGCAGACCTCTTTTTCCATGATTTACATTATTTATTTCCGAACCGACTGTTTTCTAAATTGCACACAAATATAGTAGTTTTTTGTCATTTTCAAAACCCTCACTTTTCTATGTCACACCAGACAGAAATAAAAAATTAAAAAAAACTTTTGTAGGAGGATTTAATAGTTTGTTTCGAAATATCAGTGTCTGTACATATTCATTGTGTTTGTGTGGTCATCCTAATATTGTAATGTAACCCAAACTGGATTTGGTATCGCAATAATTTTGCATGTACGGAAAAAACATTTATCCTGCAAAGTGTTTCTATTGACAGAATACGATGACGGATAAAGCAAAGTCATATCCTGCTACTAGTACATGTAGGTTATGACTTTTGACGTCACTCATATGACATCACACGCATAGCCACATTACAAAATCACTCATTTGACCTCTAGGTCATTGTGTACAATGTGGCTGAAATAACAGAAATAATACTTTTTCCACTTAATTTTATAATCTGCAGGATAAAGGAAAGGAATGTTTTATTTAATGACGCACTCAACACATTTAATTTACGGTTATATAGCATCAGACATATGGTTAAGGACCACAGATTTAGGAAACCCACTGTTACCACTTTATGAGCTACTCTTTCCGATTGGAAGCAAGGGATCTTTTATTTGCGCTTCCCACAGACAGGATAGCACAAACTATGGCCTTTGTTGAACCAGTTATGGATCACTGGTCTGTGCAAGTGGTTTACACCTACCCATTGAGCCTTGCGGAGCACTCACTCAGGGTTTGGAGTCCGTATCTGGATTAAAAATTCCATGCCTCGACTGAGATCCAAACCCAGTACCTACCAGAATGTAGACCGATGGCCTAACCACTACGCCGGTGCAGGATAAAGATAATAACTAGTTAATGACGTCAGAAATCTGCTTTAATTATCCTGTTCAGGCCGAATGAGAATTTCCCATTCTAACCGTCACAAGATAAATCGGATATCCGACGTCATTAACTAGTTATTCTATATACATTAATAAATAAAATGAAGTTTAACGTTGTACAAACACTAGGACAATCAGAAACACACTTGATATACAGACACTAATGTTTTATAAAACAAATGTATTTCCAGTAAAGTACTCAAAACAGTAAGATACCAGTAACATCGGTTCGTTATAGCAGTAATTCTTTATATACATTTGCAGAAGTTAACCTTTTTTATTCAGGAAGTCGGCCAATTTGGATTTTTCAAATTTAAACACAAGAATTATTAGGTTTTTTGTTTTAATATTTCATTTATTATCACCAGTATCAGTGAAGTCATTTTGGATGCACTGCTGTGAAGGCTTCTGACTGATAAGATAATAAGATAAACAAATTATGATTGGTTCGCTGTATATACACTAATTTACACTGAAATTCAAAATTTTGACTAACAAATTGGTTTGTTTTAACAGTTAATTCACTATACATAGTTTGTTCTATACATCAAAATGTATTAATACTATATAGGGGGAAAATGGGACTTTACAATCAGTTCTGTCGAACCGACTGCTGTAAGTGTGTTCATTCTGAAAGTAATTTGCTGTACTGTGTAATTTTAGTCATTAAAACATCTCTGTTAGTCCGCAACACGTTACCATTGGCAACAAACTTAAAACAGTTCCTTTAACCTGTTAATCATCCTCCAATATTTACAATTAAAAAAAAGAATCTACTATAGTACTAATAAAACTTCACCGGTATATTTCAAAACCAAAACCAGTTTTTATATGTAGTTTTGGTTATTACGCAACTTTGAGCCAGCCATTTTGAGTTGCCAGGATGAATACAGGCCAAACATATAGTCATAATTAAACTGCCACAATGGCTGTCAATGCACTGCCCTCTCCGAATCCATGACGACGTGAATGTCATTAACATTTTCACAGCCACTGGTTGTTGGGAAAGTCACCTGACCCACTGGTGGCCAATCGGAAGCGTTCAACTCTTTTTGAATAACTTTGTATGTGACAGTTTGCCGCCGCCTCTTACAGGCTCTGTAGAGAGGTTTGAGTAGTGCACTCTCCACTATTATAATCTGAAATAAACAAAACAAATCATTAAAGAAAGTTCAAGTGACAAAAACATTTTTGCAGCCTTTTGTTACATTTATACTCTCATTAACCGTTTTAGCCATTTTTCAGTGTTTAAATGTGCAACATCTATCTATAGACTATTTTATCTGATTACAAGCCATGTAAAATATTATAAGAATTAGGTCATGATTGCGAAATCTATTCAGTAGATACACGATTCTGTTGACCGACATGTGATTGTGTTAAATGTAATCATCAATTGGTTAACAAATATACATTTAACTGTGATACAGTATAAAAATTCCTTCTACACAGATAAACATTCCAGCCCTTATTTTCAAAGCTATGTTAGCGCTATGATATGGTAAAACATTGTAGGCTGTGATGTCACTACGGCATGTGTTGTAGTGACGACTTTACTTACGATGGTTTTATGATGATATTACAGTGCTAACATACATGTGTAGCTTTGAAAATCTGTAGCCTGGATCTTTTATATGCACCATTCCATAGACAGGAAAACACATACCACAGCTTTTGATGTACAAGTAGTGAATTAACCAATGAGACATGGGTAAATGTGGACTTAAATGTTTTACAGCATCCGTCTTACCTCTAAAATGTTTGACACAACCCCGAAGCCAACAGCAAACCCAAACAGATACAGACGGAATGTTAACGGTTTCTCATGAAGAGGCATCATCTAAAAATGGATTTTTTTAAAATTCTGGTTAAACATATACATGTAACTTTGTGTTTACATTAAAAGTGTTTCTCTATAACAAAGACTGTATTATGATAACAGTGATATTAGAGCCTGTATTATGATAACAGTAATATTAAAGGCTGTATTATGATAATGGTGATATTAAAGCCTGTATTATAACGGTGATATTAGAGCCTGTCTGATGACATTAGAGCCTGTCTTATGATAACAGTAATATTAGAGGTGTATTAATTATGATAACTGACATTAGAGCCTCTATTATGATAACAGTGATATTAGAGCCTGTATTATAACAGTGACATTAGAGCCTGTATTATGATAACAGTGACATTAGAGCCTGTATTATGATAAATGGTAATATTAGACCCTGTATTATAATAATGATTACATTAGTGCCTGTGTTATGATAACAGTGATATTAGAGCCTGTATTTTATGATAATGGTGATATTAGAGCCTGTATTATGATAATGGTGATATTAGAGGCTGTCTTATGATAACAGTGATATTAGAGCCTGTCTTATAACAGTGATATTAGAGCCTGTATTATGAAAATGGTGATATTAGAGCCTGTATTATGAAAATGGTGATATTAGAGCCTGTATTATGATAACAGTGATATTAGAGCCTGTCTTATAACAGTGATATTAGAGCCTGTCTTATGATAATGGTGATATTAGAGCCTGTATTATGAAAATGGTGATATTAGAGCCTGTATTATGATAACAGTGATATTAGAGCCTGTATTATGATAACGGTGATATTAGAGCCTGTCTTATGATAACGGTGATATTAGAGCCTGTCTTATGAAAACGGTGATATTAGAGCCTGTCTTATGATAACGGTGAATTAGAGCATGTCTTTTGATAACGGTGATATTAGAGCCTGTCTTATGAAAATGGTGATATTAGAGCCTGTCTTATGATAACGGTGATATTAGAGCCTGTCTTATGATAACGTGATATTAGAGCCTGTCATATGAAAACATGATATTAGAGCCTGTATTATGATAAACGGTAATATTAGTCCCTGTATTATAATAATGATGACATTAGTGCCTGTGTTATGATAACAGTGATATTAGAGTCTGTCTTATGATAACGGTGATATTAGAGCCTGTCATATGAAAACGGTGATATTAGAGCCTGTCACATTAGAGCCTGTATTATGATAAATGGTAATATTAAACCCTGTAGGGCCTATTATAATAATGATGACATTAGAGCCTGTGTTATGATAACAGTGATATTAGAGCCTGTATTTTATGATAATGGTGATATTAGGGCCTGTCTTATGATAATGGTAATATTAGGGCCTGTATTGTGATAATGGTGATATTAGAGTCTGCTTTATGATAATGATGATATTAGACCCTGCACTGTATGACAAGTGATATTAGAACATGTGATATATGTCTAATATTAGACCCTGCATTGTATGGTTTTAACAGTGATATTAAACAATGTAGTACATGTATTTGATAAAAGTGATATTTGACCCTGTACATTAATTTATAGTATAGAGATTATATGAGCATGTGTGTCATACTAGATTTACAAAATAGTGTCAGGATTTGTTTATTGCCTGAGCGAGAGTGATGGTAATATATGAATCCTGACACGAGTTTCATAAAATCAGTACGACTCACACACGAGTGTAATAATTTCTTTATTATCCATAAATAACAAGACCAAACTCAAAATGTTTCAGCCACAACTTAAAGGAGACGAAAAATGACGTCACATTTCAAATGCACAGTCTGAGCTTGGACTTCTCAAAATTACTTCATCACACTTGTTCTTATATGTGTGCTTCGTATGATTATTATTAACTTGGTTATGTTGAACAATGTGGATAATAAATAGAGGATTCGTCACGAGTATTTTTTAATATGGAAAATATCAACCGAGTCCAGGGCTCGACCTTAGCGGTAGCCCGGGGTGTTTTGGCTACCGATTTCTCATACGGACT
>JAECMU010050134.1:1667-16775 GCA_016106625.1 Dracogyra subfuscus | reverse complement strand
GGGGGGATTTTGATGTGTCGTTGAAATAGCCTATAGTATTTCAATAAAAATTAATTTTAATTACTTTAGTGTGATGCTTGTTTTTGACTGGGCATTCCCAAACAGGTAAATAAAACAATGAACATTACACAATCAATATGCCCATAAAAATGTTTTTTTTAAATTAAAGAGGGCAATTCCGGGTGCCCAAAAAGACTAATATAAGAAATTTAATGTAGCCTAAACTCATGATTGTACTCGTTTCAGGTCAAAGAGTTTAACGTGCACATTCAGAGCAAGCTGTTGTAGCGTACGCCTGTCCTGGGAGCAGGTGTCGGTCTCAGCCGGTTCTCCTGTCCAAGACAGGAAAGGGATGGGGAGGGTGGGGTTGCAGTGTCAGGTGCAAGGGAGCACTTGCAGTCCGACCGTGGTCGGCAACAGGCTGGGGGGTGGTTTGGTGCTATGGAAGTTTGAGTCCTGAGGGATGAGTCTCATTTATGAGAAGGAAATTAGGCGCAATTCTGAACAGTCCGCCGAAATAGTAAAGACGGGAGCTACGTATATAGTTTTGGAAATTAGTACGCCGAGAGAAGATTGTTAAGGGGAACTAGATGGCGTTGAAATGTCTCCCTAGGTCCATTAGAAGGGAGTGAACTGTTCAGCTCTCCAAGTATACGTTTATTGTGCTATAATATATACCACGAGACCGCGTAGCGTGGTATGTCCTTTCGCAAAATAAATTAGTGCAGTAAGTAGGAAACGAAAACAACGTATGTGAAGTTCTGTATTTATTACATACATTTTTTTTATGTTTCACCACAACGGTGTTTAACTTTGTCACGTAATTTGTAAATCATATATGACATCAGTAAATAAAATGCGCTAACTGCAGTGAAAATAAAAAGGGAATTCCTCATATTTGCCCATGTATTTAAGGTTCGTATAGATTTTAGACACTGGCATATTTAGCGTCTGTTGTGATTGTCGATCTACAAAGTATTCAGGTTTTGGAATGTGGTAGTCCAATGTCAATGTTTGTAGCCAAAATACTTGGGCTGCCTCTAAGGTGGCGTCCTGATATATCATCACTGCCATGTTACAAAACGAGTCTTCGAAAATTAAACAAATTAGGATTTTTCGACATATCAATGTTTACATTCAAGTCTTACACACTGTAAACAATATAATGATTGTGCGTATTTATACAGATACCAATTAAAGTCTGAAGTGGCCTTTATCTGTAATTTGATTTCACGAAACTACAACGGTTCATGAAGTGAACTATTTTAAGTGCTTAGATTGCCAATATCTAAAATAATATTTTCTGTACTATCATTTCTTTAATACCAATAACATTGACTAGTCTTAAGAGGTTAAGCATTAACATAAATTCTTATATCTTTATAATAACTGTAATTGTTTTGTCGTTCAAACGGAATGTTTAGGTGATTCTCTGAGCATTATACTATGATGTGACTATCCGTCTTGCCTGAATAATCAGCTGAGACGTGTTGGGTAACTGGGACACTTTGGGCTATTACAGTCCCCTCCTTGTTCGAGTTTCTTTTCAACTATTCCACGCTACTAAACACTCCTTCTTGTCTTTCGCATGGTGTCAGGAGATGCAGAGTTTAGCGTGCTTATGTCAGCCTAGCTTTAGGAAAAGTGTTCGTTCAATTGAAAATACAGTCAAACTGTGAAAACAAACTAAAACATTTTATTAAGGTTTTATTTCCTATCTCTATTAGCGTGGACTCGGTATTTGCCGCGTGTGGAAATGCTTAAATTGCTCAAGTTGCTTCTTGACGTTAGATCTGTTTGTTTGTTGAAATATCAGATGGTCGCATCAACTCCAAACCTAACAAGCCAAATAATCAACTTACGAAAGATGTCGACCACGATCTCACCTGTTTCTGGTCTTCAAAGCTAACCAGGCCATTTCGACGAAACCGTCTCTAATAAAATGGGCTTTATTCCACCGGGTGCCTATGTCCGGCTAGATATTTAATCGTATTGCGCGCGGGGCTGATGTTATCACAAAGAGCAACTTGCACGGAAATGTACCGAGCATCCGACTGCCGCCAGAGGTCGTCTTCTGCTCCAGATGCTATACTGCTTATTGAATGAGATTTTATCAAATCTCTCAAGCGATTCATAATTTAGAGCAGTTCACTGCAACTTGATACCATAATCTGAACGCTTAAATTTGATACTTACCAATAAAATCCAGTTTTTGTCTGGTGCACACATTACAGAAGATCGACATGTTTACGAAGATATAGGAACAGTTCAAAAAGTTTTATATATGAGAGATGGGACAATAGTTAATGCCAAGGCAAGTGGAGTTTTAAAAGCAAAACCCACCAAATTATCTAAGTTTATTCTGTGAATATTGACTATTGAAAAGCATTCTTTTAAACCACTTCACATTGTCATATTATGTGATCATTGGGTTTAGGGTGTCGTTAAACAAAACACTTTAACGTTCACTGGGTTTTAGAAGCAGCGGATATAAAACTAGTTGAAGATCAGCTAGTAAATTTCTATAGATTCCTGAGAATCTAATTAACACGTACAGTCGTCTGGTTACAGGTTATTTAACAGTTTCTCTCATTATTGCCTATAAAGGATAGTTTATATTTGTTTTGTGACGGTGTCACGTATTCTTAAATGCCTCCTCCCCCCTCCCCCATTTTTTGTTTTACTTTATTTGCTGTGTCGAATAAATGTCCTTAAAGTTTGCATTACGTTGGATATACATTTTTTATAAATACAGGCATTGTCTTTGAGTCACACCCGGTATGAACATTATTAAAACATTAAAACGATTAACAATGAACATTATTAAAGCATTAAAACGATACAGGCTGCTATGACATTAACAATGAACATTATTAAACCATTAAAACGATACAGGCTGCTATGATATTAACAATGAACATTATTAAAACGTTAAAACGATACAGGCTGCTATGACATTAACAATGAACATTATTAAAACGTTAAATCGATACAGGCTGCTATGATATTAACTATGAACATTATTAAAACGTTAAATCGATACAGGCTGCTATGATATTAAAAATGAACATTATTAAAACGTTAAATCGATACAGGCTGCTATGATATTAACTATGAATATTATTAAAACGTTAAATCGATACAGGCTGCTATGATATTAACCATGAACATTATTAAACCATTAAAACGATACAGGCTGCTATGACATTAACAATGAACATTATTAAAACGTTAAATCGATACAGGCTGCTATGACATTAACAATGAACATTATTAAAACGTTAAAACGATACAGGCTGCTATGACATTAACGATGAACATTATTAAAACGTTAAATCGATACAGGCTGCTATGTTATTAAAAGTGAACATTATTAAACCATTAAAACGATACAGGTTGCTATGACATTAACGATGAACATTATTAAAACGTTAAATCGATACAGGCTGCTATGTTATTAAAAGTGAACATTATTAAACCATTAAAACGATACAGGTTGCTATGATATTAACAATGAACATTCGGCTCTATTAGATGTGTGTATACCAATATAATGCAAGTTTATATCAAAATAATGCATGTTTCTTCACTTTTATTGTAATTTTAACATAGTTTTCTTTAAATATTATTTTTAATAATTGTACTTTGTATAATTAAATCAACAGTAAAACACAAAATAAAACAAGCACAAACACGTATTCTGTATAAATATGCAAGGACATTGCGCTAATGTTCAGTAATGTTTGGGGTTTTTTAAATATTGTATGTGATATTAGTATAGTTGGTACACATTTTATGGCTGTTAGAAAGTCGAAGTCAGACCACAGTCACGATTTAAAAAGAAATACATCATATTTATTTCTTAAACAGTTGTTTCAAATGTATGCACGTAGGTTATTTTAAATCATAGCAGTGCGATATTATGAGGTGCAACTTGCCATGCAAGCCACGATTTAATAGGGGGGAGAGGGGGGGGTATCCAAATTATTAGGCGTATAGGCTCCTATGTCTGTAGGGGGTGGGGAAGCAGTCTGGCTTTTGCTCAATTTAACTGAAAATGTCTGAATCTGCCTAACAACGTGTATTCAAATTAGCATTACTACCAAACAGCTATCAAGAGTTGTAAGCGAGTCACTACGCAAATACTACTACTAATACTATTACTACTACTGCTGCTACTACTACTACTACTACTACTACTACTACTACTACTCCTACTACTACTATTATTATTATTATTATTACTAATAATAATAATTAAAAAAATATATATATATATTAAAAATTAAATTAAACTAAAATAACGTTTGATGATGTGATTTTTACAAATAAATGTGTAATATTATAGTCTCGGAGCTGTGTATTCCCTCGAGGATTACCACTGTTATTGGTATCTAGATGGGCATTAGAAACATTCCGCGAAATGTTTACTCGTTCTCTCCACCAGATTCTAGCTAATTAACATCTTACACAACGTATCCCTGGAATGCTAATTAACACTTACCGATAATTAATTACTCAACTGATAGTTCGCTAACGAAATCCGTGAAATTTTAAAAATCTGTTGGAAGTCGTTTTCCCGGCTGACACGTTAATAAATGCGCGCTCTGGGAACGTGCTTATCATACCCGCGTGACCGCGTGACCGCAGCACGTGGCGTGTGTCGCATCAAATCAATGTATTGTCTACGTACGTAATACGTGAAAGACGTCGGTGAACGTGGATAAGAGGAACATATTTTTAATTATTAATATTTCTGCACTTTAAGAAAAGAAAATATTAAAGGTGCTATGACAAAGTTGCAAAAATGGCGGCTCCCGTCAAAAATATTTATTAATTGTTGCTTAGAAACATAAAGTTTATACTTTAAGCCATATGCCTATAAAATTACAACCAAATAATTCCATTTACTAGTAGACAAAAAATGGGGGTGGTGGATCTTGAGAGTCTGTCACATGCATTAACTAGTGACGTCACTGTTTTATGTATACACATTCAACACACTAAGTGTGCCAAGAATGCGGTCACCTAAAACAAGAAGCAAAGATGGTGGCCATGCTATATTTAGCCACAAATTATTTGGGAAACACCCCTATCCCCCCCCCCTTTATCCAGTTGCGTGGAATCGATTAATTCGTAGTCATTTATCACAAATAAATGTGAAAATAACGAAATATTGTAGTTTCAGCTTTGACATAGGACGTTTAAATTAATTTTCGAATGCCCAACCTAAAAATCACGTTTTAAATACAGAACATATTAGATACGAAATAGGCTAAATAAATAAATATATTATTTGTTTTCAAAACGTTAAAAGTATTATTCGAACCTGGCCAGATATAGTCATGTAGTGCACTGACAACTTCAATTCTATTGCTAAAACTGGTAGAGTCCATACAACATAATGATTTAATTATATGCGTGGCTTTTGAAATGTGTGTTCATACATTCCCGTTATGTTTGTGTACGTGTACGTATGTTAACAATTTAAAAAAAAATACGACTGGCTGCTCTAAGGTGTTAACCAGGTTGCCAGTGCCATGCATCCAATGAAAAACAACACTGTGAAAATAGATTAAACTGTGACGTATAGTTAACCTGACAATCATGTGTCTGTGACGCGCAAGTTAGCTACAAGTGCATCGGCTCTAAATAACTGTTAGTCGAAAAAGATGTAAAAATGTGCCTAAAACCTGGTTTTTGAGGATATGTAATAAATAGAATAATATATTCGTGTCTGTTAGATACCATTTATCTCACAATTCGTTTTAAAACGTATCAAACTCGCTTTCGCTCATTAGAAACATTTAAAACAACTCGTGGTAAGATAAATGGTATCTAACGGCCACTCATGTATTATTCTCTATATATTCACATTATTTTATTAAAAGCAACAAATATCGTATGCTATCGTCTTATTTTATGGGTTTTTTAATATTGATATAGTTTTATGTTGCGCTATTTTATTCATTATTCATTATTATTTTTATTTTTCTTTGTTTGTCGTTTCATTATGTAAACTGCGAAACGACTTGGACGTCATATGTAACAAATTAAATGCACAAGTTTTCCCCATATCCTTGTGCATGGGATTGTAAAGGCAATTTGTCCCCAGTTTCTTCACTAGTTACTGTATTTTCCCTAAACAACATACCATTACGTATCTCAAAGCGTAGCCTAACTAACATAATTTATTTTAAATTGTTTTAAACAAATCTGCACCGAAATTACATTTTTGTGGCACTTTGTGATAATTACATGTCAACACTTACATTAGAGAGGTTCTCTGAATAACTCTAAATGTACCGAAATCCACGTTGGGTGCCCAGTCAGTAAGTACGAAACAACCGGTCTACTCTGTGACGTCTGCAACATTTAGCCAATCGCCGTCTGTGGCGAAAATCGATCCACTCGTAAATACATCTGTACGTGATTTCGCTGTTGCTCGTTTTCACGCTGATCTGAGCGATGCCGACAGTAGCTTCCGGCTGTCTTTGAGTTTCTCAGATCTTCGTTAAGATAAAACCGCCCAATTGAAGAACATATTGCAAATATTTTCCTCAGTTGTGTGCGAAACAGAATGCTCATTTAGTTTTCTTCGTATTCTAAAAATGTCTAAATTTACATTTATAACTGTTACGGGATGACATATTTATGTGCACTAAATTCGTGAAGTATATTTTTCTGTTTTGGGTGACCCGCAACTGTCTACAAATGTCATACGTTATATTATTTTCCCAAAGATAAGTAGGCTTTATACATTTAGGTATTACAATAGAAGTTGCGAACGTTTTTGTTTTCTTCTCAATGCTGTGATATTTACATAGGTTACATTGGCAGATCCAGAGAGTCATAGGGGTCCCGTGAAGTGCCCTCTTTGATGACTTGTTTTAATTCATCATTCATAATATATAACACTAAATTTCCCTGAGTATCTTCAACATTTTTCAGAAACTATATCTCCCGAAACTCCTTTGGGAGTTTGGTTCATTTGTCTTTGCTATACTCAAACTTGCCCATTTTTCAATTTGGTACTCCTCCTTACAGAATCCCGGATCCGCCCCTGTTACAGTATTGTAAAATGAATTGTTCGATAATAAAGAAGAGAACTCGGCGGCTATCAAAAAACACTTTGTTTGAGCTGTTATTGTAGGTTTATTAGGAACAACAGGTGTTATGCATATATTTATGACAAAAGTTGTTAACTTTGAGGCTAACCAGTGCTTAAGGGGAAACTTCAGAAACAAATAGTTCGTTTTTTACGATATACGTATGTGTAGCTATAAAGTGTGATGACATAAACAAATAAGCATTGTAACGTGGAGAATTATTACAAACAAACATGGTAAGTAACATATGAGAGATGCTCAGTGGGCCTATGCTAACTCTCAAAAGTAGACATTTGGTTCTTGATTGACAAAACAATCCGAGTATTTAAACATCTTGATATTATCAGCCACACAATAACTAATGCTTTGAAACGTGCAGGTGTCTGAGTTCTGCACGAACAATGTATTGTCTGAGTTCTGCACAAACAATGTGTTATCTGTGAACAGTTACTAGTTACTCTCTTTCGAAGATGTTCTCACTGTTCTACATAAAATTACACGGTTTGTACATTTCTTAACATAAATTATATTGGTTGATGAGCAAGTCATATTGCTCTTAATAATACATTCCTTTGAATTTATATGAAATGTTGAACCTTCTATATGTCATATCCTTTTCTATTCGTCTCAGTTTAGATAATACATAATCACTAACGTAATTTATTGTGAATCTGGAAATGTGCGATCAGTTTTGTGATAGTGCACCGGCCTCGATGGTGTCGTGGTTAAGCTATCGGACATAAGGCTGGTAGGTACTGGGTTCACAACCCGGTATCAGCTCCCACTCAATGGGTAGGGTAGGTGTAAGACCTCTTCTCTCTCACTAACCATTAATCCCCTGTCCTAGACAGACAGCCCAGATAGCTGAGGTGTGTGCTCAGAACAGCATGCTAGAAGCTTAATTGAATATAAGCTCGAAAATAATTTCAGTTGAATTGATAGTGATATTGTCTATACGCTAGTTATAATACAAGGGTCTGGGTAACCGTCTGGTGATGTGAACTGACTCGGAGTGACTGTAACCGACCTGTCTGTGCAGTCTGGTGGTCAGTGTTTTTCTAAAGCTGTATGAGCTCGGGATCAAGAGATTTGTCGCGGTAATGGCAGACTGCGATCCATGTATATCTTGGATTGCACCTGCTGGATGAGTACTACGTTCACTTATCTTTGTATCTAACATGGGACACTGGTGATGAGAGAACGTAAGTTTCTCTGGGGCAAACAGTCGCCACATCATCGCAATGGTGACGGGCCAAATATGTGTGGCGACAATATTATTACGAATCAGTTTTCCGTGCCAAATGAAGCTTAGAAACATGTTTGTGGTGCTATGTAATGGTTCAAATGCAGTGTCTAGGGGACATATTCAATATACAACATGTATATGGAATTATAGTATACTCGTTATATAAATATATATTCTTCGATCAGAGTGATGTCAATCTGGTCACGATTTGGGACGCTATGCAGCGTGAACGCTATCTGGAACTTACAGATGTAGTATTTATTAACGTTCTCAAGTTGCGTATGAAAGAGCTTTCTCTGTGACAAAAAGTGATAAAAGGAATAATTTATTTAAATGGTGTTTTGATAACTGGACTGGACTAAGGATTCTCAAAGGGGTTTCCATGTGATGATTCTGTGCAACATCATAATCATTTATTATAATATAACACGGTTGCTAATACCAACGCTGATGCCAATGTCCACAGAACCAGTCTTGTTGATGTCGTGGTTAAGCCATTGGACATAATGCCTGGCCAGGCCTGGTGCTTGTGAAATTTCTACAGTCTGGACTTGTGACTAATAGATTCTGAGAGAACGCCATACAAATTGTATGCGTGTGACGTCATTAGAGATTGAGCACGAGTTCTGATAACAAAGGTTTCTGTCCAAGACAGCATGCGTGAATTATTAATTGAATATAAGCACGAAAATAAGTCGAAACTAATTGACTTAATGTATGCTACTGCAAATGCTCATTGTTCTTTTATGTGATTTTTATCCAGGTGTCTTCAGCCCTATCCGCCGTGTTCTGCGTGCTTGTACCCACACTGTGGCTAACGTGTATGATCCTCCAGTCTGTCCATTTCTGATTTTGACAAAAGTAACAAAGGTTCTTGTGTCTTCAGTTCTCACGATCAAGATAGCACAGACCATTATTTCTATATACTATGGGGTTGGGTTTTTTTTTTTAGTACTAGATGGAACATAGAAATAACTGGGTGATTATCTCAGTTTAAACTGGTTATCAAGACGTCTGTCTAGGTGCTGGTCAGAAAGTGCTCACCCGATAAGATATTCGGCCAGCAGTCGCCCGGAATTCGTGTCCCGAAGTCACCCCTAGAGGGCGCTCGTTAAGCTGGGCGTTGGTTGACACGCTGACATGATGCATGGCTACACGGTAGCCAACACCAAGTCACTACACGTGGCCTCTCATAATCACTCAGTCGGAATAGAGCCTTTTGCAATGAGAATTCTCACCAATTACTCGCTTCATTTGCACGTCCAAAATCCGACTTTTTTTCTTTCCTAATGTCAGATGTCTAAAACAAATATTTCCTGAAAACATAAACTTTCCGTTGGCAGAGAAAACCTTCTTCAGATGAAATGAAGCGCGTAAAGCTCGGCACTGATCCGTAACTAGCGCCAGCAAACTGAGGAAGTTGTCAAAGAAACATTCTCCACTCACTAGATACAACTCTCTCACGTCTAGTAGACTCGCAGAATGAAACCTTAATGAAAAATAATCACCGTAGTTTGCAACCAAGTGGCTACAGCCTTAGCCATGATTAAACGAAATTCACTTGTATATTTAGCTTCTACATTTATGTGAATGAATTGTTCAAACATCAACAAATAAACAAACTAAGACCGACACCGAAAACGTATTTTCCATGGCCATCTATAAATTTATAATGTTATAATTTTTACTTTGATGTTGTTATTTTCTCTTTAAAGTGATCTTTTCTTTTTATGTTTTACTTTAACTTTAATTGCTGACTAGACTTGCCATGTATATTGTAATCAGTTACTGGCGAAATCAGAACTTGTCCTCGGGATAAACGTATCAGAACCTTTCTTGCTATTCCTACTAATGAAGTGACGTCCATAGGGTATCCCACACTGCACATTGTCATGGTATTACGAATGTAAATACTTTTTGTGATAGCTCATGAATGAAAGTATAGACACGCAAATAGATTATCCAACATTGTACATTGTCACTGTATTACTAATGTAAATATTTCAGCGATCTTTTTAAAGAAAATATAAGCAAGATAATAGATTATGACGCATTATTCACTGTGATTAAAGTATCAATGTAAATATCTTTAGCGATTATCTCATTAAAGAAAATATGTTCTAAAACGACCTTCAAGGTTTTGCTTAATTTATATCATTTCATAAATTACTGATACTACAAGTAGCTGAACCAATTAAACAAATCCTATTTCTTCTATACAACATAGTGACAGTTTACTTGTCTGCTCTAGAGATGCTGTAGATACATGCTATTTACTTCTATAAAATCGCCAGTTGTTTAATTGTAAATGTGTAAAATCCGGTATGACTTTTTTGGGTATGTTATATATGTTTCTTAATACCGCTTTCAGATCGGAACTCTTTTATTAATACATGTGTTCTTGGAATTGGCACTAAGTCAGGAAACCTGTAAAAACGTTGTTTTTTCTCTGCGGGTTTATACGGTAAACCAGGCGCCATGCTCGGGTCGTTGCGGCATACCTGTCTGTTTGTTTGTGCTGCGTCTCCCAGCCTCTAGGAACTGCGTTCAGAATGCCCGGCTCACGTCCCCGGCCCGCGGTCCCGCCTACCTCACACACCACGCGAAGTTAAACCTATTAAAACTCTATCCGAACTGAGTCTGTTTGTGCACGTGCGCAATGATGTATTTAATGAAATCTCGTTTCCCCGCCTCTCGTGTGATCTCCCATATCGCGTGGTAACTTGAGATGGATGTTTTTTCTCCACTCAACAATGGAATATTTAATCAGCTGAAGAGCACGTGTAGGATACACAGGTACATGTTCAGCCATGGCGGCCTTCGCCTGCAGAAATGCCGTAACAAGGATGTTAATTAAAACTCTGAGATTCATCATTCCGATCATTTGAGATCGTTTTTCCAGCTTCAGTTACACATATCCTGGAAAGCACTGTCAATTGAACTTTTAATAGCTCAATAATTGGTTCAGGAAACGCAAGTGTAGGACGGAAACGATCAGGCCGCTATTAAATAAACACCACGCCAGTGCAGCACAAGAAACGAACCTCGAACTGCACCTTGTACAATGAAAACTGAGATGGAAAACTTCGGAGAAATTGTAATTGCAATATCTGCCACATCTTGAGTTCGGAAAGTGAGGTTGAAGCTGGAGAAAGCTTTGCTCTTAAAAAAATAGTCGCAGGTTTTGGTGCCAAAATCATAAATATATTTTAGTAGCGATAGTTTCGTAAGACACGTAATACGCAATGTAACGCAAGCGAATGAATATTTGTATTCGACAGTATAAACAACAATGTATGCTTCAACCAATGAGGTAGCAAGTAAGTTGTCGACGCGATGAATATGACGTCAACACCATATGAATGATTCTTCTGAAATATTGTGAATTAATACGTAAATTAATTTAGTTTACAATATTCACAAAGTGACATTCGTTACTTTTGTCACCAAACTTCAGACGATATTACTTTTGTTTTTCTTGGCAGCTTTTTTTTTACAATAAAGGGCACCATTCACTTCCACATGGGTCCAAAAATAAAGTTTAATTGTAGTACTCAAAACATTTTTTTTTTCTGATGTATACTGTTTAAAAAGTTTAAGTCCAAATATTTGTTCACCAAATATCACTGACATAAACGTTATAACTTTTTTTCATTTGGCAACAAAGGTTGGTTACAGACACAATACTGGTACTATAAGTCCATGACCAAATATTTTAAAAAAATACAAAAACACCAACTAAATGAATGTTTATTTACTTCTCTTAATGTATTCCAACACATTAATGGTGCAATTATTGCTGTAAAATATAAATATTTTATCTTTGCCATATATTTTCTATTATGGTATACCATATTCATAAAATCTTTAAAAGTTCATTTCTATTTGTATTAAAAGTTCATGGTATGACAGTAGTTTTTTATTTATTATTCTTTATTAAGGTTATGGACATTGTAATTTTATACAGGGTATAATATAGACAATTTTTTAAGGGTCCCTTTTTGGTCAATTGGGAAAAAATAACATTTCAAATTTATACAAAAAAGGGGATTTTCAAAAATAATCAATACTTATACCAGGCCTCTCCGTAAGAGGTGAATAGCGACTCACGCGTGCCTCATACTCGCCTAAAACCTACAACTGGCGAGTAGTTTATTGCTTGCCTCAATCTTTTTGCTATAGGCTATTGTTGAAAAAGTCATCAGAACGCATTAAAGCAATATCGTAAAAACAGCTGTTTTGTTCTTTAACTTAGCATCTTTGGGGTTGTAATTGGGAAAGGTTTGGTATTGAATTGGAAATTTACGTTAGGGGAATAGGGCCTTTCACCGGCCCAAAAATGTATGGTAGATTATACCCTGTAATATATAACAAGTCATCGATGCACTTCATCAAACTAATATTGTGGTATTTGTTTGCCAGGATATCCGATTCAAAACAGTTGTAAACATAATATTTATTTTATCTAAGATTCAGCTGACTGTTAAAGAACCATGTATGCTTTTATACATCACATGATTAATAATTATGAATGTAAGAGATAAAATAAAACTGCCAGTTGTGCTGAGATATCTTAAAATATATAGTTTCATTTCTATTTGTAATAGGGTTATGTTAAGGCACTCTATACTGATTTACACTCAACTTAGGCAGATAAAGAATCCGCAGTAGCAAAGTCAGTAATCTTTGGTTATGGACAATACCAAACAAAACCTGGATTTTAAATATAAAATTATGATGTACATACACATGTGCATTCTTTATCTTAAAATGTTCAGAAAACAGTCAGAAAATAAATGGTATGTTTGTTAACACCATTTCATAGTAACCTTGTTAAATCCCAACAAAATAATCGAACTTTGAATATAGCTATAAAAAGTTTGAAATCAAACAAATAACATTTCCTATATTTAAAAAATACAGTTTTAAAATTTTTGAGATTATTATTAATATACTGTTTATAGCCGGATGTGATATCTGGTAGTGTCCATAACCAATCAACTGAACATATTTATTTTCAAAATATTATCATTTCAGATGTGACTTCAAGCTTGCATTATGTTTCAGTGTAACTTAATTTGTTTACTATATATAACTTGTATGTAAAAGTAAATTTTAGGAAGTATTTGACTCAAGTATTTTGCTTTAAACTCTGAAAAAAGTAATAAAATGGTAATTTGCTAAATATATATCATATTCATATAACTTTAATCACTTAGTTAACTTTTACCACAAAGTTTCTATATTACTTGTTTGGTTAAGAACGCTACAAAGAATCCTTACTGAATGTAAAGCGCCCCTAGTAGTGTGTTATTGGTAGGATTCTATCTGCTATGTAATATCTCATTGTGAACTTAACTGGTTATGCAAGTAAAAATAGCTAACACTCAACACAATTCAGAAATATGTTCTGCATGAGGAATGTCCTGCTAGTCATAAGTCTGTTATTATTAGGGGTGAATGCTGGATGAAATAACAGTTAGCCTACCAATTCAACTGCATTATTTTTGTTTGTTCTTATCTTATGTTGTAGCCTTACAGAATAAAATACAAGACAATTTAAGTACATATTTAGGTATATTTTATAACGGTACTACAGTTACAGATACTACAAATGCACGTTCAGTGTGTATTATTTTCAAATCATTTAGCTGTTTCACAGTTCTATTACTGTGCAGTGTTTCTCCGTATACTAGTATATCACTTGTAAACCTCGGTTGTATGTAGAATTATTTTCATCAAGTCAAAAATTACGAATACCACATATGTTTTTTGTGACAAACCTATAACTTGCCTTAATTTGGGAGAAAGAAAAAAAAAACATAAATAGTTTGCATTTTTTATTCCTCAGTTATAAATACTAACTATTTGTGAGAAAATTCAGTGCAACATGATTTAATTTCACTTATTTTTTAAAGACTTAATGTCCACATAGTATGAGGTATAGACTGTCTTGCCAAAAAGGTATATCGAACTAGTAAATTTATATAAATTGCAATAAGTTTTGAACCTGATGACCAATGTTTATAAAATAACTCACATTTTAAAGAGAATTGAATTGTCTGCAGAGTACTGTCATTTTAATGTTCAGTACATTTTTACAACAAATGGATGATTTCAGTAAAAATTAAAATGGAAATCTCTAACGAAGTTTTAATTTAACTGCCCTTTAAGCGTGTTGCTATTTAGAAATAAATGATGTACAATAATTGTTATACTCCGTGGCTTAGCCAGCGACGTTTGTGGGCGCAGTTTTGGAATAAGTGGATCTTTATTCATAATAACTGAATTCATACTAATTGAATTAAATATGTGTGTGATACGATCCCCAATTACACAGTATGTATATACTGAACTAAACCTGTTACTTACGATCACAGATATCCATTTGGATTTAAAACAATGAAATCGCCATTTTAAAAATACTAGTACATTTGTATATAGACGAAAACGTCTGAGAACTATAATATGAATCGGCTACAGATACAGCAATAAAATTACCACTGTCAACAACTACACAGCACACATGCATACAGGCGTCCATGTTTAGGAGGGCTAGGCCGTTTTCCCCAAAAATAAAACATAAATTCATATTAGAATTTCCGTCAAACAGCTATATAGGGTTGCAAACGAATCACTACGCATTTGTACATGGTATACAACTAATTTTGCAGATAAAATGATGGAAAAACGTTTTTAAAAGGTCTCAGTAAAGCACATTTGCTTCAGCACTTGGGGGAGGGGGAGTTGCTC
>JAECMU010050126.1:972-15741 GCA_016106625.1 Dracogyra subfuscus | reverse complement strand
TATATATATATATATTAGGAATTTTTAGCATAGAAATTGGTACTTTTCGGTGCCACTTCTTTTGGGATGCATGAATAAATCCCTCCAACTGGACTGATTTTATATCGATATAAAACAAAAGGCAGGCTATAATAGAACCACCAACCATACCTATTTTATTAATAGCTGGTTATACAATGTGCTGGGGGCAATATTAAACTAATATTCCCTACCTATCCAACACCAGTTATTATACTTCACTAAATCTGAAATGTTTTAATTGAAAATGTTTGATGTTGAAAAGAAAAGGAATATTAATTTAGCCACCCTGTAACACATTTTAAACCATGGTTATTTGTGTCTTAAATCATATCATATTTTGATACTGGGTCTAGAAAAGACACTTTTAATAAAACTTCTATCTAGTCAAAAAGCAGCAAATTATAATTCATATGTATTCTCATAGACGAGAAACTTGTTTCAGCAAGCTGTTGTAGTAAATGCATGACAGAAGACAGGAAAGTACATAACATGGTCTTTGATGTTATGAGTCATGGGACAATGGTTGGAGAGTCCATTCAGTGAAATCTATTCTAAAACCAACTGCACTTAATTGTGAGCGTTCTACTACTGAGCTAGACCTCGGCCACCACAATTTGAGAAAAAAAACCCACTCAACTTACCCTGTGATGTAGGCACTGTTGTGTTGAAGTTGGGTGGAGCTGATGAAGTGGCGTGAAGAGGGATGTGTCCACTGTTGGGCGAGGACACAGCCCCGGCGTGACTGTTACTCACTTGTAGCGGGAGGTGTCCAAAACTGTTTGGCATCAGCCCACCAGTGTTACTGGAATTATCCACATGATCGTTCCCGGTGGAAGGGCCGATCAGCTCGGACGGTATTAAATTCCATCCATTGAGCTGAACATTGTTTATACCGGAGGTCTGGCAGCTGATGTTGGACACCACACTGTCCTGAGAATAGCCGGAGTCCTGTGAGGACTGGGTCTGGCGTGAGTGGTTGATGCTGTACGTGAATCGCTCCTCCAAGTAGCCCAGCCACATCCGAAACTGCGACCGCTCCTCGGTGGTGATCGCTGGGTGGATGAGAGAGTACGAGAGGAGCTGCCGGCTCTCCTCGATGTTGACGCCGCTCTCGATGGCGTGTGACAGCACCTTGGGGATGACGGTCAGGTACTCCTTCTTGGCTAGCGTGTTCCCCGACTGCAGCAGAGGCAGGTAGTTGAGCAGGTGCAGGATGGCCTTGTCTTTGTACTCACCACAGAGTTGGCTAATGTGCACTGAAGAAAAAGATAGGAAACAAAAATTATTAAGGCTTCTGAAAATAGTGAGAAAAACAGTTTCATTTACATGTTCAGGGGTCAAATGTTACGCTATTCTCCAAATAGCAAATTTTAAATTGGAATAGTAAGACAATTCTTTCAATATTCCATCATGAAGTGAAAATAAAGCACAGAATACCAAAAATCACCTGCAACTATTCCGCTTACGTTTTTATTCTTCAGCTACATTTTTCTACAGAACAAATGCTCACCCTACTAAGACCTTCCTTATGCACTTACCAGTACAAAATAAATGTCTTTTTGATGAAGACTAATGTCTGGAGCGAGTTCGTTTCACGGTTTGTAATTCCAGCTAGTACGCAGTAATGCATAGACTGGTATATAAACGCAATGTTGAACAGGGTGATGTACCAGTCAGGAAAACTGGTGGTACATTAATAATTGAAGGGATAGTACTTACATCTTCAGACGCAATAGTGTTTTTTTAAATTAACTATTCCTTTGGGATAGTGGTAAAAAAATTTAATTTCAACAACTGATGTTGATCGCGTAGGCATAGACTGTGCAATCCATTTTCATATGGGTTACGTAAAAACTAAAATTAGTTTTTTACTATTTCAGTATCCAATAAATGGTTTATACAAATTTTCAATTCTCAAAAACTAAATAAAAAGTATGATTTAACAACATTTATTATCGATTTGAAAAGTGATTAACAACTTCATATTTAACTGTGGCACTAATATATTTGTCTTGGTCAGTAAAAAAACAAAACAAGATATTTTTTTTGTAAATTATGGTGACTGTTACATGTTACACTGTCCTGTTAATCACCGACAAGGCAACAAGCATGGTATAGATCTACCATACTTTACGTTCAAAAGTCTGTAGTTTTAACAGGTAAATAATAATTATTATTATTGTTATTATTATTGTTTTGTTTAACGACGCACTCAACACATTATAATTACAGTTATATGGGTATCGGAAATATGGTTATGTCGAGAAAAAACCCCAGTGGTTAGCTGACGGGGATCGATCCTAGACAGGTAAATAATAAATGCACTGTGAACAAAAACACAAACCTGAAATATTTAATAATATTATTATCCATATGGTTCAACATAACCGAGTTAATAATAATCATACGAAGCACACATGTAATAACAAGTGTGATGACGTAATTTTGGGAAGCGACGTAATAACATGACATTGCTTCTCCTGTCCTAGCTCAGACTGTGCATTTGAAATATGACGTCATTTCGTCGTCTCCTTCTAGTTGTGGCTGAAACATTTTGACTTGGGTCTTGTTATTCATAAAGAAAACAACAATAATTCTATGGATAATAAAGAAATTATTACACTTGCGTGTGAATTGTACTGATTTTACGAAACTCGTGTCAGGATTCATGCATTACCCTCACTCTCGCTCGGGCAATACAAAACTCCTGACACTCGTTTTGTAAAATCAGTACGACACACAAGCTCGTTTAATAATCTCTATTTACAGAATCAGGTAGCAGTCCTAAAACTTACATAATGAATCACGACACAATATTGAACAAAATGTTTACTGTTTGTTTACCATAGAACCACATAAGAAAACAGTATGGCTGTATCATAATGTTCTCTTTCCCTTGCAGCAGGTTACCAGTAATTTCAGCTAACAGGAATCAATTTTCACTAAATTCTACTGGAATCAATTTTTAGATTCTCACAACTTTATATCAGGGGAATGTACCAGAATCCAATTACTTTCTAATAGTTTCCATTTCTGAATACTGGATGTCTGACTACGTTTTTTCAAAAACACTGATGTTACGGGAATCTAATTCTCACTGTTTTCCTTCAGGGAAAATACCAATTTGTGAACACAAACTGATTTCTCCAACTACATGTAACTGCATATTTTTACACATTTTAACATATATTTCTTTCTTTTCTGTTTGTACCATCAGGTGGTCCTAATATCTTTAATATCGCCAAAACCACTTGTTTTGGTTTTCAAAAGACCCTCTTTACCATCAGACAATAACTTTTTCAAAATTACCTGAATATGGAAATTAGAGTTTTATATTGGAAATACAAGAAGGGTTCTGATTATTTACAACAACGTAAACCTGGCTTGAATTTGAGATTTGACAAAAACAGAAATGTGGAGTTTGTATTCCAAATACAAGGTTCGCTCAAGATTGTATACATGTACAGACGGATACTTGGAAGGAAGAAAGCAGTGTTTCTGCCAGAAAGAAATTAATGCACATGGCACTATGGAATTGGATATTTACAATGTGTATGCTAAATGCAGCAGCAACCGCAGTCAACAGGGGTATGGGGAGCCTCCCCCAGAAAGAAAATGGGTTAGGTTTAGGGTTAAGGTTAAGAAAATCATACAGCAATGATAAGAGTCATTAGTTTTGTCAAAAAGTTAACAAAGAAATAAAATCTGCAAAACATTTTGCGGATGGCGCCATACTTGTTTAACCCTCTGGCAGAAACCGTGGAATGTTTTATTTAACGACTTACTGAACACATTTTAATTACAATAATAATAATAATAGGGCATTTAAAAGAATAGAATAGTTCAGTACATAAGTTTTGGAACTCTGGGTGAAAGAAAAACAGCTCATCGTTGGCCAATCGCTTTAAAAAAAAACGATAACAAAAAAGGAGATTTATATGTATGCATGGTAAGATAGAGATGGAAATTCACAGGTTTTTTTAAGGCTGTTTATTTAAAGTAGGCGACTACGTTAAACATCTTTCTTAACAATGCAGTTATTCAGCAATGTAATCTGTAAAATGTAACAAATATTGAAGTTATAACAGCTGATAAAATTCACCATTAGTAAGTTTATCAGTATTATTAAAACCGTATATCAATCAGTTGGTGAAAACTAATGACTGATTATAAAAATATAATCTGATTCCCAATAAAACTTACAGTAATAAAAACAACTGATGTTTCGTCTCTTAATTAAAAGTACATTTAAAGTTTTATAAAACCCTAGATCTTTTGTAAGGCCTCAGTTGAATACATTATCAAGAAGGTGACTACATGAAGTTGACACCTGGAAAGCAAATACTAATGACAGGCGTTTTCCTGCAATGTTCTGACCAGTGTATTTTTACAGACATCACCATTAAATTAGTGTTCAGCTGCTTAAATACATGTGTATATACAGGTAAACAATTAATAAACAGGTAAGAGATACATACGGTACATATAGAAGTTACACATACCCCGTATATACAAACCCGATACATGTATACAGGTAAAAATACAAATTCAAACAAGTATGTAAATATAGAATTAAATAGGCTGCAGATTTAGCCAGATTCCTGGCTTCTGCAAATCCCAGCTTTAGGGTCGGAAGTGCAAGAAAATACTCAGATTACGTTATTTTTATGAATCCAGAAAAATCATGAAAAATCATCAAATTCAATGACTGAACATGTATATAAATGGGTGAATAAACAAAAATAAATAAACCTGTTTATACCTGTACACCCACAGGTACCTGAAAGAGCATGTTATACATGTACATATGAACAAAGGAAATGACAGAAAATAGACAAGGAACATGTACAGGGTATTCTTAACAATGACAAAGCAAAAACATCTATCAGAATAACAAGCTAAAAGAATTGTATCTGCTTCCTTGTCTTGATATAGAAATAAATGTGGCTGTTTGCCATGCAAGCCATTTAGGAAAGACAGGTAATAATCAAGTGTATAGAAATGTAAATCAACCAATCAGTGTTTCACAAGATTAAAACTGGTGAATCTTTGTCTACCACACACAGCAATTAAAATGTAAATGCAGGGCTAGCTCTGGCACTCAGAAAATTAGTTTTTTGTAAATTTTAAAAACACTGGCCAATTTTATTTTTAAATTCTGATAAATAATTTCATGTAATAATTTACATTTTGATAGAATATAGCTTGAATTCTGTAAGTTAAATAGAGACTGTAATTTGGCTCACTCACAGATAGCCTTGTAACTGATATTTTTAAACCATGAAAAAATACCTGGTGTTTGTTGTAAAGAAGTGGTTAAACCAGGTCAGAACCCATATTCACAAAACCTTGTAAGTCTAGTTTTACATGTAAACGTAAATCTACGACTGAAGACCTATTCACGAAACAACGAAAACGTAAGTTAGGTGTAAAGTTGGACGTAAATATAAGAGTGCCTCCGATTACAACTAACACTCCACGTAAGTCGTGTACTTATAATAAATCAAGCACGATCGCCATTATTTACTTTTATTTACAGAAACTGGCAGCATTTCCAATAATTGAAGCAGTTTGCGATGGCTAATGCCAACAGATTCACTATATTTTTGTTAGTGATCGAACGGATGTTTTCATCTCGGCCATTTTCTCCGGAGTTAGCTTTTCCTTTTCAAGAAATATCCTCAAGTTCATACCAAAACACGGATCCTCATCAATACCAAAATGTAATGTTTCGGTGTTCGCGATGTTATTGTTGGCTGATGACAAACGAAATTGTGTTATGTATACGCATTTGTTATTTACCCGGTAAGCCATCATTTCTAATGTTCTTTTTTTAATTTCTCCGGTGAAAGTGTTAACTCATAGATTTATGTCAAACTAAATTACGTGCCCATTTACAACAGTATTTGAGATTAAGGTGCTTCTTGCACATAAATGTAAATCTACGGCAGATGGAAGTGCTAGTCATAAACGTAAATTTACACCTTTTTGTGAATATAGGTCCTGACCTCGAGTTTAGCTCCCCATGGCATGTAACGGTCAATATGGTAGTATCTTTAATGGCTCCCCATAATCCAAGTCAGTGGAGCAGCTAATCAGGTTCCTCAATGTTTTCCCAGCTTAAGGCTTATACAATACATGTATTTCATAACGTCTCTCACACTAACCCGTCCTTGAATACAGCCCAGTTAACCAAAGTATATGTTCTGGTCAATGGTTTGCGGGTAGGTGCTCCCTGGCTTATATGTATCTCTATACTAGCTACTAATCACTTCCCTCTCACATACATACATATATATATATATGTATACATATACACATATATACACATATACCCCAGCTAATGAATGCATTCTGGTTAATTTGCTTGAACCATATTGATCAGCATGAAATTATTTTTACAATAATTTTAACTTTAAAATCAATGCAAACTTGAAGATTGTGACTCCTTGATATATATATATATATAATTTTCATAGTTTGTAATGACAACTGTCTTCCTGTGCACAGCTGTATTATCAGTGTGACACCGCACACCAGCCAAATGAATTACCAGCTCAGACAGTAAATCGTGCTACAGGTATTTTCAGTTTCTGGTTTTCCATGCACCACAGGTCTTCCTGCACACAGTGGTACTAGCACTGTGAGTCAAATGACACTGTAAGCCAGCAGTGTGAGTTAGCAGAGCTGACAGGGAAACAGCTGGCCCCAGTTGCCCACCTGTTGCATATTCTGCTGAGAGTCTGTCTCTATCTACCTGGTGGTTTGTAACAGTTACAGTGCAGACTTCGGTAAACTATTACCAAATAAAATCATTACATATCTTGATAAACATAACAACTGGAATGAACACCATGACCCATGTGTACATATATAGACACAGACCTGTACATGTATGTAAATATGTTGGCAGTATCGTAGATGACACACAAACTAAATTAAATGCTTAAGCCAGGTCACAGAAACAACATGTGAATTATCAATGTCAACAAATGCCAGCTATATAGTCCATCCCATTAACCTACAAAAAAGTTTTTTGTAAATAATTTCAGTTTGGTTTGACATAACAAGAAAGTAAAAGTATTTTGGAAATAACAAAACAAAACTATTTTTGTATGCAATTTTGAAAATAATTGGTTCAGAAATAAATAACTAGTAGTAAATTTCACAGTATGAAAAAAGGCATTCCCTGTGGAACGGACTATAGAGGTTCTTGTACATGTGTGTGTGTGTATTCAAACTAAATGCTTGACTTTAATTGAATTTTTAAAACAATAATTCATTTTTAAACAGGAGCTGGTTTTTATCCTGTGGACAGACAGGGATAAAAACCCGATATTTACTTTGTAGTGGCCTACTGGTTATTGTAACAAAATACATGTATGTGCATTGATGACTGCTGTCATGTTGTGATTAAAGATAGTAATTACTAATGTAGTAATGAGCAGTTTGCTCATTTATTTGGTACATCAAATTGATGCTCTATTCATATTGTCATTTAGCAACCAAAAAAATAGTTTAAAGTTTTAATGAGCAACAATTTAAAATGGTTTTAATGAAGTCATTTTTCCTTTATTCCCATAGTGAAATTGACATCACCTGTAGTTTGAAAAAAACTAATGATTACATTAATAATAACTAGCCATAATGGAAATATGAGCAGACGCATTTTGCCGAGTAACTATAGTAGCAAGTAATATAATTAAATGTACTGTTAACAAGCCGAGCTGGGAACAGAAAATGTGTACTTTCGAGTGCCTAATAAACATAGGGGCTGAATAAGCATTGGGTCTGGAAAATGTTCTAAAATCCATTAAAAGTGGGGTGCGGAATTAGGTAGTGTGTGGACATTTTTTAAAACCCAATAAGAGTAGTGTGCAGAATTAACATAGGGTCTGGAAATATAGCTAAATTGTAAAATAAAAATAATAGTTCAGGCCTACATCATTTCCTCTCCACAGAAAACAGTACTCAAGCACTTTTGTCAACTTCAGTGACAGTACCGGTCAGGTGGTTAAATATTTTCTACAAAATTATATTTGAATTTAAATCCTAATCCTTGACCTCTATATTTAAGAAATGCACTATAATTAATTAATGTCAGTGATTTTGGTTCAAATGTGTACCAAGTATTATTTGAGTGCATTCAGATTTACCTGAGAAGTTCAGTTAACACAACAATCTGAATCGGGTCTTGTGATTGTGTCAAACACACTATTTTAGTAGTGTGACATCAGACAATTATTATTTTTTTAATTTTTTTCATTACCGTGAAATCCAAAGGCCCATTATATTAGCTATAAATATTATATTTATATTTATCGGTCTGAAAATTATACAAATATTTCCATTAATTTCAAAGTTAAAACCGTACCCTCTGGAAGAAACTAAACCCTGTGGGAAAAAACCAGAACCTCTGAAAAGAAATGGTAAAAAATATCAAACGCACCTGGGTCATTGGCTCGTTCCTCCAGAATCTTGGCCTCCGCGCACTCGGACAGGGACTGCTGTAGAACCTGCACCAGGAACTTGGCCTGGGAAGGGGTCAACTTCTTCAACAGGGAGTACAACGCCACAGTCTGCTCACACTCACTCCACGTCTTGAACCAGTTTGTAACTAAGGTTACCTGCTCGCGAAAGTTATTGTTGGCTTTCATGCTTGATTGGTTTTCTCAAAATTAGTGGGGTTGGTTTTTTTGGGTCTATGCCTAATTTGGTAAACAGTGAAAGTATTTTTGATCAAGCAGAAAAACAACTTTACTAAAATGGATTCTGTACTTCATTGAAAGAAATCACACACACACAACACACACTGCTGGGCCAAAGCACAGATATTACCTGAAAGAAAAATTAAAATCTATATTAGAAAAATAAGGAAATAAAACGAAATCAGGAAAAATATAATTAATCCCTTTGCTAAACTGTCAGTCATTCTACTTTGATGATGTCACATTTCCTCGTCTCATCTCTACAGGAAATTACAGTGTTGTTTCATAAAGAAAAATACTAAACAAAATCAAATAATTATTGCAAATTTAAGTAATTATGTGACAAAGAGACAATTTAGACTAATTAAAAATCAAGAGAAGGTCATCTGTTCTGGAAAACATGGGAGAAGTTTATAATGAATTCATTATTACTAACGAACAACAAACCCTGGGTGGTAACCCCATCCTAACGTCTGTTAATACAACCATTACAATTATACATTATGCCACCAAAAAACATCTGGCATCAGACATATGGATAAGATCCACACAGATATTGACAGAGGAAACCTGCTATCTTCATTTCATGGGCTACTCTTTTCGATTAGCAGCAAGGGATCTTTTGTATGCACCATCCACAGATATTCCAGAGCACCATACCCAAACATTTCAAAACACCTATCTTCAATGGCCTTAACTGTATATCACCATGCAAGTCAAACTTAACAGTACATTATAAACTTTAAAAGTATTATAGAAAATATAAATTCAATATCTTAAGGCATTGTGGGGGGAAAAAGTCCAAAAACAATGTTTGACACTTAGGACAGACAAAACCTGTAGTCTATTCCAGTTGGACCCTTAAATTCGGGAATATTAATAATATTAGTGCATTAAAAAGGTCCTGATTTGCTCAAAAACAGACAAAGTCTAAGTTGCACCCAAATAAGTGCGATGTAAAGTCCTGTAACATGCCAATAAGCTATATATCACCTCATGTATGGAAAATGATGCTTAAATTTTTAGTACAATGGATGTTACACTAAACTTCCGAGATAAAAGTCAGCCATGTGTTACAAACATCACCTGATATTTATAGAGGTATTCATGGGTGAATTCACAAGAAAAGGAAGAAGAAAAAAAAGGGAGTCCCAAATAAACAAAATGTTCCTGTTTTAAAATCACCTATTTTTAAAGCAGATTTTTTTTTTTTTTTAAACAAGGAAGCAATGTTTTTTTTATGTAACAACTCACTCAATACATTTTGATTATGGTCATACAGATAATTAACTAGCAGCAAGGGATTTATTGTTATAAATTTATACAGCATCCAACAAAAAAAAAAACAGCATTTTTTTTTTTAAGTTACTGACAAAATGATTTACTTTTATTATTGTCAAGATGTTCTCAACCATAACCCTAAATTCAACCAATTTTCTGTACGGGGAAGGCTTGCCATGCCTCGATGGTTGCATTCAATTCCATATTACCAAACCCAAACACTTCTTTCTGGCAGAAACACTAGTAGAACAGTGAAACTTCTCTAAACATTGGGACCGAATAAAATGTTCAGTTTAGAGGGGTGTTCGGTTTACTGAGGTTTTAAGAAACTGCCTTGATAACCTCTTTTTAATTTTTACTATTAATATTACCAAGGTACATACGTGTGTTAAATTACATTCATAAACCAACAATAACCAAATTAAAGTGGAAATCTCTTTATGTAGATTATTGAGCTTTTGTGAACAAATAACACAAATACATTTGAAACATGTACCACATTGAAACGTCAAGAAATGTTCTGAGATTATTTTTTAACAATCGGGCTTAACAAAGTGTTCCATTGTTACCTGCCGACGAGCTTAACTATTGTAGCCTGTGTTAAAGATTCTATATCTTGGACATGTTTTAGGAATCGTTCATCTTTATAAACAGCTAAGTTTTTCAATTTGCATATGATTATTCCCGTTACAAACTTAAAGGTATTAAATGAATGACAAGGCTTAACCAAATCTAGGTAACAGAGACTAATTAGAGGATTGTTCGACAAACACTCAAACACGCTACACCGAGCATGCACATACCATCTGGTATAGTTAGTAACACTGTCACTTTTACAAGGTCAAGACAGGCGATGCTTCTTCAGAGTTTTTGAATTGTTCGGTCTTAGAGGTAAAATTTGTACTGAATAAACAAAATGGGGCCCCGAAATTAATTTAGTATTCAGAGTATCTGGTTTTCAGGGGTTTATTTCAGTGGTTAAAGCTGCGTAAAAGACGGGACCATGAAAAAGATTCGGTGTTGAGGGAATTCCGGTTTACTGAGGGTCCAGTTTAGAGAAGTTTCACTGTATATGTTGTCCTGTCTGGAAGAGTGCATGTAAAAGACAGTTACAGCAATTTGAAACGACATTCCTGATTTTCACAGATTACCATTTAGCCAATATTTTTAAACAAGACTTGCGATGTTTCCATATGCTGCTGTAACGTATTCAGCGGGCAGCATAGCCCAGTGGTACAGTGCCCACCTGATGCGCGGTCGGTCTAGGATTGATCCCAGTCAGCTACCCACTGGGTTTTTTTCTCCACATCATCATGTATCCGACGCCAATATAACCGTATTTGTAATGTGTTGAGTGCATCGTTAAACAAAACAACAACAACAGCAACTGTAACGTATTCATGGAAAAATAGCGTACACAGCATGTACCATGGCAATTTTACTGTTAACTCGTTTGCAACACCTGATTGTAAGTAAATTTGAATGATGAATTTGTTATTTGTTTTGTTTGCCAACAAGCTGTAAGATTTATTTATACCAGTGGCAGTATTAGTAGCCTAGAAACGCATGATCAAGAACAATGGGGATGCAAGGAGATGACAGTTTATCACATACAGCGTATTCAGTCAATCTTTATATTTTAATTATATTATATCATTGTGTCAGAATATATTTAGGGTGATATAGAATTAAAATAATGTTCTTTAATAATGGCTATCTCTTGAAGTACATGCTTGCTTTTAACTTCAATTATAATAAAATTTGTGTTTTTGTTGTTGTTTTTTGTTTAACGACGCACTCAACACATTATAAGTACGGTTATATCGGCGTCTGACATATGGTTATGTTGAGAAAAACCCCAGTGGTTAGCTGACGGGGATCGATCCTAGACCGACCGCGCATCAGGCGGGCACTGTACCACTGGGCTATGCTGCCCGCTAAATTATAATAAAGGCTAGGTATTCTATTTTAGTGTTTATTACACAATAGTTGATTTCCATTAAAACAATCCATTTTTGATGTCTCAAGAGCAAATTTGGTCATTCTGTATTCAGTTTCATAACTGATAGCTTACAGTGTTTAACATTTTAGAATTATTAAACCATCTCAAGTGAAAACTTGCATAATGAATCACATAACTAAATAAAATGTCTGGGGACCAAGAAGCATTCCATATAACAATACAGTTACTGTGATGTGTAAATGCTGGGTGGAGCTGCATGCATGCATACATACTGATGTTTAAATACCAATATTTACCACTAACATTTAAAAAAAAATAAAAAAAATTAACTAATACATTTACGGTATTACGTTTATAGGTCAGTGCTTATAAGAGTACATGTATGTACTTTAAACCATTATTTATTTGTGTTTTTTAAAGTACCTAATGACAAAATTACATACATATCATATAAACATGTTTTATTTTCATTAATAATTATTTTAAACTCATTAGTGACATCGTGTTTCAAATACGAAATTTACCAAATTATACCAGTTTCCGTGAGTAACTAAATGTCAACCACATTATTCATTGTTAGCACAAAAATAATCTCTTGAAGTGGACTCTTTCTTATAACCAATTTATATCACAAACAATCAAAACTAACCCATAAAATGATTATTTATTTAGTTAATTGGTCGCTTCGATGACATGCATCAACATGTGGATACAGTTTTGCTGTGTATTGGGTCGTCTAAGACTTCAGTGTGTGAACTACACGTTCTCTCGCTGCACAGACATAAGCCTTAGTAGTAGTTGTTTTGTTGGAAGGCAGTGGTTACAGCTATCTACTAAATTATTTATCTTTGACAGTAGTTTCCAACTCACAAATGTAAAAAAAAAGACTGCTTACAGTTACATAATTTATTCAACCAATTACAAGTTGTGTTCATTTATGTCCACGCCTTCTTACTGTGTAAACATTTTAACAGTTGACCAATGGCAGTTAACCTCTTATAATTACTTCTGCATGAAGACTATAGCTTGGAACCAGACGTCAAACGCTATCATTTATAAATATATTTTCCAAATAATTATGATTAAATGAAAAAAATATATACAAAAAATAGTAAAATTCCAGGACTTTCCAGGGGGTTAATTCATTTTTCCCAGGGTGAAAATAAAATTCCAGGACTTTCCAGGATGACTGCGAACCCTGCTACTTCAAAGTATTAAATGAAGAAAATGGTATCTTTCATGGCTCATGTTTGGTATAACCAGATGTTTTTACACCACCTACTTTCAGACAAAATTTTAGCTCTTTTTTTTAATTATTATTATTATACAGGTACCTCATGCATGCTTGAAGCACTAGATGAAATAAAATTGCATACGGTACATTTTTTGGGATGGTACAAATAACACACTTACAGGACTTGTGGTATTAACTTCTTTATCAAAAGTTTGGTGCACCTCGTGCTTTGACCCAGCCAGACATCATTTGGTTTAGCACTCGCACCATGTTGCCCCGTGCATGCTGTAACCTAACCGTGGTATAGAGGTGTAACATTCTCTCTGAGAATGACCAAATACAGGACAAATCCCCTTGTTTTCTTTGTGATACAATTGAAATTTGGAGTAAAAGTCAGTATCTGTGACATTTGTATTTTTGCACAGTTCTTTAGTTTTTATTTAAAACTTGAATTTTATATTGATGTTGATCATCACCTTGTTTGTTTGCATTACCGTAGTGTGACACCCAATAGCAGATGTATTGTCTGTGCTATGGTTCATTATTAATACAGTATATCCAACTATTTGTAAAATTATATCTTTAAAATTGGCATTTTCTACAGTCCCTTAAGCCAAAACAGGTCAAAAACACTACTGTTGTTTTCTTAATTTATAGCGATCATGCCAAAAATACATATCAAAGTGTCATATGCATGTTTATTTTTATCTATTAGTGAGTGATGTCAGTAAGAGTGTGAGGCCACATGTCAATAACAAATAAGGGTGCTAAAATTTGAAAACGTGAACTAAGGATGTAGAGCAGTACAGTTTTGCATTTAAAATATAACTATTACTACAATATGTGTAGTGAGTATTATATTTTATAAAATATTTTAATATTATTTAGATAAAAAATACAATTGGAAATAACAAAAGCTATTTTTTAAAAACACAAAAAAGAAGTTTCTCTGTGAATTGGGAAGGCCGATTGTTAGCCCGAGTACTCGGACTGTAAAGAGAGCTAGACGGACATTTGGACATAAATATGCTCTCATTACAGTCAGAGACCAAGCTGACATATTCAGCTAAGCTTTGGTAAACTCCGGACACAAGAATTCTAAGTTCACCGACCAATATCAAGACATAGATCACGTGAGCAACAGTTACAGTCTCATACCAAGCAACATTACAAAATGGAAGAGTCAGCTAATGTCTTTTGGGATGAATAGATTTAATCACATCATTAAACCAAAATAATTAAAGATTATTGATTCCATTTTGGCTATTCCACCCGAGGGTACATAATTTGTTGTCAGGGACGAGGCTTGCCGAGTTCCTGACATCATATTATGTACCCGAGGGTGGAATAGCCCTGTCCCACATGGATACATAAGGGAGGAATATTTTTCTCCCATCCAGTAGATGAAAAACAAACATAAAAGGAAAACCCTATATTTTATCTTACAATAAAATAATCATTGAAAAGATCGTACCAAAAAAATGGTTTATAAACCGAAAATGATAGTGTAATTTCATTATGACAGCAGGTTTCCTTGTTTTTACGAAATATAAAAAGTATTT
>JAECMU010050122.1:19744-30403 GCA_016106625.1 Dracogyra subfuscus | reverse complement strand
ATGCAGAATGATTCAGATAACATGTAGCTATATTAGTCTATATATTACATGCAGAATGATTCACATAACATGTAGCTGTATTAGTCTATAGATTACATGCAGAATGATTCAGATAACATGTAGCTGTATTAGTGTATGGATTACATGCAGAATGATTCAGATAACATGTAGCTGTATTAGTGTATGGATTACATGCAGAATGATTCACATAACATGTAGCTGTATTAGTGTATGGATTAGATGCAGAATGATTCACATAACATGTAGCTGTATTAGTCTATAGATTACATGCAGAATGCTTCAGATAACATGTAGCTGTATTAGTGTATGGATTACATGCAGGATGATTTAGATAAGACCGTTCATTAAGTTGCTACAATCAAAATGAAACAGTGTGTGCACTACAGTGGTATTAATGGGTATATAGTGATTCGTCTTGTGACAAAGGTTACTGAGTGCAGCCTCTGAGTAACCCCAGCTGTTTGTGTGGGTTCTCACATAAATATTACTCTGTAATGACCACTTACCGGACATTTAGCCACTACAAGCTTCACATTCATACCAGCCAGCTTAGAGCTGCCATCTTGTAGGAGGTCAGTGGAAATGATGTATTGCCGTCTGCCAGCAGAGGGTGGCCACTGAGTGGAGTTTTGTGTTCTCTTTCACTAATTAATCCAACAGGTCTTATTTCCCTTTTATTTTGTCATCAAATTTAGTATCTTCTTACACTAAATTACAATGTGTTTTCCTGGACATGTCCATGAGTGGTGGTATAACAAAACATGTACAGATTAAGAACTGACTGAAACGTATGGTGGCACCAGTGCAGCATCCTAGCCCAAAGGTTTGAAATGAACACTACATATTAAAGTTGAAAGTTTGTTTTGTTTAACAACATCACTAGAGCACATTGATTAATTAATCATTGGCTATTGGATGTCAAACATTTGATAATTCTGACACGTAGTCATCAGAGGAAACCCGCCACAGTTCAGTTAAATGGACCCACCAAGGCGGGTTGATCCTGTGAGGCAAGCACCTCAAGCGAGCACTCAACCAACTGAGCTAAATCCCGCCGACTGAAACCAACAGACATTTGTCATGTGTCTTAGTGCTCAATGCATGCTTTCTTAGATGGCTCATAGTTTGTGCTATCCTGCCTATGGGAAGCACAAATAAAAGATCCTTTGCTGTTAATTGACATAAGAGTAGCCCATGAAGTGGCGACAGCAGGTTTTTATCTCAAAATCTGTGTGGTCCTTAACCATATAACCGTAAATAAAATGTCTTTCTTTCTTAGATGGCTCTGTTATGCAGCTCTCATCATATATAGAGGATAATATACAAGCTACCAGTTAATATTAAATTTATGTCCCGAGTGATATAATTTTCACTTGTCATAAGCTTTAGCGATGACAAATACGAATTATTTCATGAAGAAAGTATTTTCCCTGTTATCAGTGACAGCTGTGGAAATAATAGTTCTTTATCACCTACGTTTTAATAAAAATAAATAAAAATACACATCAACAAAATCCTTTAGATCACTTTTTGGTAGTGTTATATTAGCAAATTTTTATCACGGATGATTTCTGAATTCTGACCATTGACGCTTTGTAATGCCAAAAACAAATCTATTTTATCCCATATATAAAGGAACATAGTGTGAGTTTCTACTGGCCCTCAAGTTTTTTTAACTATATTACAAATATATAATATAACAGAATCTTACAAATATGTTGCCAGAATAGTATGTCCAGGTTGAATAGTGGTGTACACATCTCAGGGTGGTAAAGCACTCGGATGATGTGTGGTCGGTCTGGGATGGATCCCCATCAGTGGGCCTATTGGGCTATTTCTCATTCCAGTTAGTGCACCATGACTGGTATATCAAAAGTCATGGTATGTGCTATTCCATCTGTTGAATGGCGCATATAAAAGATCCCTTGCTACTAATGAAAAAAACATAAGCAGGTTTCCTCTTTTAGACTATATGTCAAAATTAGCAAATATTTGACATCCAATAGCCAATGATTAATAAATCAATGTGCTGTAGTGGTGTCGTTAAACAAAACAAACTATATTTATTTGTACACATCTCAGAGTATACGAGTTTGTCACCAAAATCAGAGAGACCAGTTCTCCTCACTGTCACTGTTCTTAGAATGCTTTTAGAATTTGAGTAATCGTAAATAATGTATGTTGCAGCCCAACAACAGCTTCCCTTTTCGTGTACAGGGGAATGAAGACACACTAAAACATTTAATAGCTACTGCAGTTTTTTATTTCGTAAAATGTGAATGAATTCCTAAATGCTCAAAAGTAGGGGTGGTTTTTTTTTATCGTGTATAAAAAGTGCAAAATGGTTTTGTGTACATTATGCTGTGTCCATATATCCTTTACCAGTGATTATCCCATAGTGATTTCTTTCTTCTGCTAGCAGCAGGTGGAACTTGAAGCCAGTGAGCTGAAGAAGAAAACATTAGTATTTCACTCAGTAGTGTCCTGGACTTAAACGTCCTGTAATAACAGGTTAAAAGCTGTGTTTATATGCTCCCGCATGCTTGGATCACCTTCTTGTATGGGAAGAATAATGAATTATATTCCTTTACAGAATGAGTACATTTCCCTTGATCCCTCTGCTCTCCTCAAAAGACATCTTTCATCTCACACATTGTATTGAAATCATGCTACAATTAAAGGGTGTGGGCTTTTTTCTTCTTACTGGCAGTGTGCATTGTAAATTTGGTTGTAATAATGGCCATAAATGGATTTAAGGGGCACAAATTATACCTGCATTATTACACATTCAGTTTTTGAATGAAATCCCTCCCTACAAAATTGTGTTGGATAAAGTCTCTGCGTGTTGGTTGAGATAGAACTAACATTGATCATGGCAGAGGTTAAAACTGTGGTTGTAACTTGGTATCACAGTTTTGCACAGTTTGTTGTGATATGTAGGCAAGACAAACAGTGTGTTTGTGTGTATAACAGCAATGTGGTCAGGTTCAATTAGGTGTGCTATCACCAGACAGGCAGAGAAGCTATCAGAAAGGAAAAATTCTCCAACCCATACTGATAGAGCTAATGTTTTTTCACAATATACACTGTTACTGGCTAGCTAATTCTCACCTCTTTGTGTTTTATTATTATTATTATTTTAACTTATTTTCGTGCTTATATCCAATTAAGGTTCAAGCACGCTGTCCTGGACACACAACTCAGCTATCTGGACTGTCTGTCCAGGACAGTGGGTTAGTTGTTAGTTGGTTAGTGGTTAGTGAGAGAGAAGAGGGTGTAGTGGCCTTACACCTACCCACTGAGCCCTTCAGAACTCGCTCTGGGTTGGAGCCGGTACCGGGCTGCAGACCCTGTATCTGCCAGCCTGTAGTCCAATGGCTTAGCCACTACGCCACCAAGGCCGGTTTGGTGTTTTAACAGTAAACAAGAACAAATAGCAGCATAAGAAAGCATTACCTCAGCTCCAATATTGTTATAAGAATGATAAAATTGAAGTGATTACAATGTCTCAATTGTGTAGTAGTAGCCCCTATTCCAGTTTGTCTCTCACTAACCACTAACAACCAACCATACATGTATAGAAACAACACATACACCACACACACAACACAACACACATACAACACAACACACACAAGACAAGATAGAGAACATAACACACATACAATAACACAACACAACACATATAACAAATGTACACCACAGGGAACACAGAACACAACATAACACACAACACCACACACACACACACATACAATAACACAACACAACACAACACACACAATAAACATACACACATAAATAGACAAAATCAAGTTAAAATAAGATCAAATAAAATTGACTTATAAATAAATAATACACAATGTTCATCCCATGGTAAATGACACTGACAATTATACCGTGATTAATGGGTTTTATATTCTAAAATCTGATGAGAGGAAAACCCTAACACATCTGTCATTATTAATTTCAATGCAAACTAAAACTTTGTGGTGCTATTTACCTGACTAGATTGAAAGAAGATTATAGTATTATTCAGTTATATGAACCACCTTGCCTTAAGATACTGTTATCTAATCTACAAATCGGAAGTTTGTTCCGCTAATCAAAGTGATCTATAATCGGGTAAGTGATTTTTAGGCTGCTTGCTTTAGCAGCAATGAAAGACATGTAATCAATGGATTAGGCTATTGAGCCTTGAACGCCAGGCAAGCTGGTCATTGTTCATTGTTGCAATTGAAATTCTTTCAACTTTAGTGTCCACTTCACTCCCCGACGTTTTTCATTCCTCGTCAGAACTATGTAGACAATGACATTCAATACAGTCAAACTGTGGTAAGCAGCCACTTGAAAAAATACACACAGCTAATCTGTGAAGACATGTGGCTGTCATGTCATGTCGTAGGGCTTTACGTGCATATTCAGAGCAAGCTGTTGTATTGTACGCCTGTCATGGACACACTCATCTGTTCAGGACAGGAAAGGGGTGGGGAGAGGGACCGCCTGCACTGGCAGATGCAAGCGAGCACCAGAAGCCCAACGGGGACCAGACAACTCGGACCCGTGGACAACTCGGCCCAGACAACTCGGCCAAGTCGGCCCCGAGTTATTGATACGGGTTCATTGATACTTGCAGCGGGCAGCATGGCCCAGTGGTAGAGTGCCCGCCTGATGCGCGGTCGGTCTAGGATCGATCCCCGTCAGCTGACCACTGGGGTTTTTTCTCGACATAACCATATGTCCGACGCCGATATAACCGTAATTAAAATGTGTTGAGTGCGTCGTTAAACAAACCACAAAAAAGCTGTCTCGACGTGGGCCGAGTTGTCTGGGCCGAGTTGTCCATGGGTCCGAGTTGTCTGGCATTCAAGCCCAACCATGGTCGGTAGCATGCGGAGGGTAATGGTGCTATGGAATTTTGAATGAGCAAGAATTATGCCACAAGAGAAAAGGTGTGCAAGTTTGATTGAGGAATTTGGATGCAATTTTGAATGGTCTGTCAAAAAGAAAGTTCCGGAGCTAATATAGGTCTTGACATTAGTGAATTAATTGTTAATTAGACACATGTGGCTGATTAACACAGGTCAATCTATACCATAATTTGGAGACTGGAGGAAATCTAATGTGGCTTATTAAGACAAGTAGTGGCATTCTACGCAGAGTTCACTATTTCTTCAGTGGGTGTAGCAGAAATATCTAGAATACTTTACATGACCTGTTGCTGGTCTATCCCATGCACTCCTTTGATAATATCTGGGTGTGGTCTGCTCTCAGTAATATTTTTCATTCTTTTGTATTTTAGAATTAAAATTGTGACCTCTGTGCATATATACATGTATAGTTACTAGCTTTCTACCAAACTTCTGTAATTAGTGAATGTGTGTTGGCCCAGTAACTGATCATGAGTGGGTGTAATAAAACATTACATTTTCATAATGATCATCATGAAAACTCTCAGGACACATAGAGAATACTAAATGAGTCTCCGTGAGTGACCGTTCATATTACGAGTGTGTTTTCAATCGTACATCACGAGTATAGTATTCTATTTATTACAACGCGCTACATTATTAATTTGAGTCGCCAAATATATTTTTTGTCTCTCATTAAACAGGACACTGAACGTAAACAAAACAGTGGAGTGATTCAGAGTGCATAACCCTTCTTTGCCTATGCACTCTTTTTATACTAATAAAGCATTTATGCTTTCACAATGTCATAGAGTCCATCCCAAAAATAAAAATAATTAAAACAAATAACACACACTAGTAGTAAACAGAATATTAGTGTAATAAACTATAATATAACAATCACTATTCAAAGTCCATCACTGACTTTTCTGCAAAATGTTTAAACTTTCAAACTTCAAAGCACGTCGGTCTTAGTGTCACGTGTGAGTTTTCGACGTTTGGGCTTGCTTTCAGGACATTCAGTTTCATCGTTATTGTGTTTACAAAAGTTAATAATTATGGTTCCACCATATATTGGAGCAGAAAAAATTGAAGACAATTTGCCAACAAGATTTGTAGAAGATGTAGTACAAGAATCAATCATTTTCGTTGAAGTTGTTACCATCGATTTTAACGTAGTCGTTTACACAGATGTGGCTACGGTCGGCGACAGTCACTTTTCACACCCTTTTTTTGGCTTCGTACACAGTAAATATAACATATCAAACAGTAATTTTTTTATATGATATATTTGACAAAAGGTACTTTTTATTTCTTTCATCTTTTGAAACTTAAAATTAACATTTTGTCCAGAATTATGAAAAATAATAAAATGCCAACCTGTAAACAACATTGTCCATTTGTTTTAGAAATTTGACAGGGGTCAAGGTTAGTAGACCAGTTTTTATTTTAATGTGGCGAAGCATTGAAATAATACAGCTAATTTTGAATTTGAATGTCGTCAATATGCCAATGACGTCACTTTTCATCTCTTCAAAATAACACTAAACTGGGTACATGACGTTTCATTTCCAATGTAAAATTGCTATTGTGAAATATTTCTTTTTAAATATTTTTGTTTATTTATTTAATAATGTAAACTATTCTTGTTTCATAACGAAAAACAAAGTTTTATGTGTAAAATGTATTATTTTTCTTCTTTTTTTTCTATTATTAATTGCATCTAGCCATGAACGTAAAGTTTTAATGGCATGTTGTTTATGAATGAGTTAAAGTAGTTCCGTGGATCATGTGATCGGAGGTCATGACCTCTCAAAACGCATATCTCACATTGTGGGATATGAAAAATCTCTCACGGCTATCTCCGTCACCGCGGTGTAATAAAGTTTATTTTTGTTATTTATCAGTTTTTATGCATACCTGTGTTTGTTGTACAGTGAATCTGTCAAGTTCTCAGAAAAGTGATATTGCTTGCTATGTCATTGTTTAAAATAAATTAAAATCGGTGTTGCAGGTACAGTTTGCAGGATTAAACAAAAAACCAAACATTAACTGTCTTGTCTTGTCACAGTTATCAAAATAATGTCGAATCATGGGAGTGGTTGTTGTGTCAAAACATCCTTTGGATTGCTATTAAATTTAAATCATCTTGTAATAAGATTGATTATTTAAAGGATACACTCCCTGGAAGCTAACATATACTTTTGAATCTGTAGAAAACGTAATAATTATTAAGATGATAGACATAAATAGAAATACAAGATAGCCTGTTTCTGGATTTGAACCACATTTTTCAGCATGGACCACATTTCTCAGCTCACAAGACCATTATTTTATTGTTGGAACATGCAGGTCTTTGCAGCAATAGCAGTTAACAGAGAGTTTGTGTACAGAAAATTACACCTGGGAATAATAATTCAATGGTATTATTTTGTAATAACATTTTATATGCATCAGACTTGGAAAGAGTAAAGGTGCACAGATATTTCCCTGCTTTCATCTTCACACAAATGCATTGCTGTAAATGAATTCCAAATGTTTTTATTGATCCCAAAGGCTTTGTGTTAATCTGTGTGAGCTGCACAAGTAATGTGTTGCAGCAATCTGTACACTGTTCCACACTCCGTGATGTGTTTACTATTCCATGCATTGTCTCTGACAACACCAGCACAACATGGAACACTCTGTGATGTGTTTACCATTCTCTGTGGTGTCTGACAACACCAGCACAACATGGAACACTCTGTGATGTGTTTACCATTCTCTGTGGTGTCTGACAACACCAGCACAACATGGAACACTCTTTGATGTGTTTACCATTCTCTGTGGTGTTTCTGACAACACCAGCACAACATGGAACATTCTGTGATGTGTTTACCATTCCCTGTGGTGTCTCTGACAACACCAACACAACATGGAAAAACCTTTTATGTGTTTACCATTCCCTGTGGAGTCCCTGATAATACCAACTCAACATGGAACACCCTGTGATGTGTTTACCATTTCCTGTAGTGTCTCTAACAACACCAACTCAACATGGAACTTTGTGATGTGTTTACCATTCTCTGAGTGGGCAGCATAGCTCAGTGGTACAGTGCCCGCCTGATGCACGGTTGGTATAGGATCGATCCCCGTCAGCTAACCACTGGTGTTTTTTTCTCTCGACATAACCATATGTCCGATGCCAATATAACCGAACAAACAAACAAACAAACCATTCTCTGTAGTGTATCTGACAACACCAACTCAACATGGGCAGAATGACGAACTCTCCACTTACTTTGACATCTTTCATCCATAAAGCACAAATATGTGGGGTTTTGTTTTGAGTTTATTCCATGAAACATAATAGCCACATTTACATTCTGAGTGTCTTGTTAAATAAAACATTCCTTCCTTTCAGTAGCCATTGGGTATCTCATAAATAATAAATATAACTCAGTCTGACTATTTGAGTTGTCATTTCACAGAATCCAGTGTATACATCTATAAACATATTTATACAGCACATACCACATAACATCTAAATGTTTTCATTGTATATTTCCTCTTGCTTACTTAAATACTTTGTTTATGTAGCTGTTATATGTCAGAGTCATGGTTCTTCATATGATCTTATTCACAAACAGTGACAGTTGTTAATATATGAATCATAGAACACTGGTTGGAATGGGAATAAAGCCAGTCTGTTTCTACTGAGGGATCAGTTCTACCATCTTTTACTCCTCACTTACATAGCCATATTGTATAATTTAACCAATGACAATATCCTTTTGAAATGAAATCTTTAAAAATTAAAATGTGTGTTATAGTTAAAGGGACATACCCTAGTTTTTAAACACTAAGACATAGTTTTGACGATTAGAGGCGTTTTTTGATAACTGAAATCATACTTTACTTAAATTTTATTGTTTAAAGTATCCATTTCCGTACATTCGAAGTGTTTTTGGTCATCCTGATGTTTTTTAATATCGCATTTTTCATATTTTTAAAAAGGCACATGCTTCTGAGAAGAAACAGTAATGTAGTCGAGTTATATTCTATTTTAGAGGGTATTTCACCATTTCAAAGTCAAAGACTCATGTTTCACTCAATTGTAACTTTATCAAAATGTGTTACAGGTTTGTAAACTAAACTAAACTTAATGTTAATTTTCATTTACTGAAACTTGGGTATGTCCCTTTAAATATGTACGGCATAATTTTTACCCATATGTATCGTGTAATTGTTACAAAATTTCATAATTTTCTTTCCAAATGAATAATGTACTGTAGGTAAAATGTTCTGTTGTGAGTAAAGTGATTCTTGGCAATCACTTTATGAGATTTGGTTTCAGACTCGGATATTTCATCTGACTGTGGCCTTTGATAGCAATTAAAGTGATGACTGATAGCATCGTTTGTGAGTAGGGAGTACATGGAGTGTACATACAGTGCTGTATCATAGAGTCGTGTGACCAGGGGTCAGAGGCTGGACGTTGGCTAGAGTGAAGAATAGCACTCCTAAGGTCATCTGGCCACTTTGGTCTGTTGGAGGAAATGTGATTGCTGGCCATTGTGGAGCATCTTGAACTCACTTGAGAGATGGGCCTGTTAGGAGATGGATATTTGTACATGATTGTTTTCAAAAATGTCATTTATATCATCATAGATGAACATGTGGAACATTTTAGTCTCAGGATATTACAAGGCTCTTGTATGATCAGGATCCAGACAGTGGGCTGGGAACATATTGTGAACAATCAGTTAGTTCCATTATGTTTATCTGTCCCGGATGAGGCTTCTGGCTATCCAGAGATGGGACCTGGATGGACATGCTCAAAACCCATTATGTTTTACCCAGGCCTTAACAAGTGATGTGTCACTAACTATTGTTGGTGTTGTTTTGTCTCACAGAGACAAGGAAAGAAAGAAAATGTTTTATTTAACGACACACTCAACACATTTTATTTTCGGTTATATGGCGTAAGACATATGGTTAAGGACCACACAAATATTGAGAGGAAACCCGCTGTCACCACTTCATGGGCTACTCTTTCCAATTAGCAGCAAGGGATGTTTTTTATGCACCATCCCACAGACAGGATAGCACATACCATGACTTTTGATATACCAGTTGTGGTGCACTGGCTGTGACGAGAAATAGCCCAATGGGCCCACCAATGAGGATCGATCCCAGACCAATCGCACATTGAGCGAGCGATGTACCACTGAACAGCGTCCCGCCCCTGTCTGATAGAGAGGGCATATAACTGGTTTATAGATGTTAATACAGGAGCAGCCTACAATGTACTGGTAATCAGCTTGTGTCATGTAGCTCTGTGGTAGAGCACTTGCATTGGGTCACAAGATCTATTAACCATGATGGACTCCGGTCACAATTAATGTCACATAACTGGTCCATCAAGTGCCATGGTATGTACCGTCCTGTCAAAGGTAAATTGCATATAAAAAACCTTGAAGAAGAAGAAGACATACCAGTGAATTGCCTGCCTCATCCAAGTGTAAATAAGTATACTAAGACAAGAAAATTAAGCAATGTGGTAAATGTGTTTAAATAAAATAAAAATTGTGACTTTCAATGTGAACTGTGTTTAGTTGATGCATCATTCATCAGTATAAGTAACAGGAGATTTTCAGTGCAACATGAAATGCATAATTGCCATTGTCGCTTACAATGTACAATGCAGTAATACCAAATTGCTATACTTTTTTTTTTTCTTCTTTTT